>JAOSBN010014110.1:0-18036 GCA_027563595.1 Erythroxylum suave | reverse complement strand
ATTATGATGCCATGTGAGGTGTTAGTAATGATTGATCGTAGTTTACCCTTATCGTAGGATATGTATCGGAATGACCTACGGGCGTCCCAGTGTGTACCCTACGGTAAGGGGGTGCTACACAAGAAAATTGGGTGACAAATGATATAGCAATTGAGAGTTAAATGGGCTAGTTATTAAAAGACAATTAGGGACTATAAGAAGATGACAAGTGGCAAGTGACAAGTGTCACAACATTTGCCACTCACCACTCACGACACTCACCTTTGAAAGGCCATATTCATTTGTCTTTCATTTTTTACTTTTTGCTTCATTATCTCTTCTTCTTCTTTCTTCTTCACTCACGATACTCTCTCCTAAGCCTACAATCTTAAGTTTTTGCCACCATCTTTCATCTTGTCACCAGAACAACTAGTTGTCTTCACCTTGTTGATGACGACCTAGCCTATTCTACCTTAGTAGGTTGATGATCGTGTAAGCTTGGAAACTAGGATTCCTTAGTGATTTAAAGAGCTTTGTTGTTAAACAAGTTAGGAAGATCTTGTTCTTAATAACTTGATTAAATGAAACATTTATGATGATAGTTTAAAGATAGATTGAATTCGTTGATATAGTTGAAATTGTGTTGTACGTTGATGAATGTACAGATGCATTCTATGTTGTCAAATATGGAAAAGTTAGGACTATATATATGATAGTATAAAGTGAATGGTAATGAAACAAATAAGTAGATTTTGGTGGGATTTAATGTAACCAATATGGAAGGTAGACTAACATGAAATGAAATAGCTTTAAGAAATGAATTCTAGAAAAATTCAAGTAGTAGTAATGTCTCTAAGTATATTAAATTTGTGAAGAATTAAGGAAGAAAGACTGCGCACGATCGTGGCCCTAGTTCACGATTGTGGAATATTTACTTGCCTTCTGTCATAATTTTGGCAAGGTCCCCTATAATCGTGAGCCTAGTTTTGGATTGATAATTTCGGTTTTGTATACATATTGAACAAACTGAGAAAAAAATCACTATAAATTAATGTACTTAGACTTAAATAAAACTCGAAATGAACCTAGATTGTTACTTGATTAATTGTTTAAAAAGCTTCATATGTTTAAGTTGATAATTGATGTTTTAACTTAGGAATGGATTGATGACATTAATGTATCAAAATCTGGAAATTTATTATTAATATAGGAATGGAAGTGTTCTTATGATTGCTAATGTGATCCAAAGAAAGTGAGGAAGGTGCATTAGATATAAATGAATGAGAAATTGGATATTGTGTGATGCTAAAATGCTATAAAAGGATTAATGATTGTATAATTGATGATATTAGAATAATCAAGTTACTTTGAGGTGTAAACGTAAGTGTAAATGTACAAGTTATAATGGTCGAATGATCAAAACTTATTATTAAGGATACACACCCAAGAATGACATTGAGCATGCATTGTACATAACATATACATATATGTTTGTATGATTGAATACTTATGTGATTAAGCAATTTAGTAACGTTTAAATGTGTGTGTTTGTATGGTTTAGATGCTCAAGTCGAACATCAGTATCCAAACATTGCCTGTTTGTTGAGGCAATAGCTATTTGGAGCTTACTTGGAGTCAACCTAGATGATATCTGACTAGGACTTATCTATTCTATTTAAATTTCAATTATTGAACTGTTATTTATCTGATGTGATAATTCCAAACAATTATCATCCAAGGAGTTTCATAATTGAGATAATATTGGTAGTGTTCTTAATTGAATGTGAATATGAAAGGAATATGAATACACTTGACAAAAATGCTGAATGCTTGACTTAGATCAGATGAAAATGTGAAAGTGACTGTGTGAAATGAATGAAAGTGACTGATTGCATATAATGTGAATATTGATGCATTTTATTTCATTGATATGCATGATCAAATGAAGGAGTTATGACTAGTGAAAAAGAGCTTAAAGCTCAAAATGCACATAAAGAGCCACAGGCTCATCATATAAAATAAGCCAGATAACTACAACGGATATAGGAAAGTTAAAAAGACGCTTGGTCAAAACAAAGTAACAATGAAGGTGGAGTTTTATGAGCATTTGCATATACAAATTGATATGTATTACTTGAATGTTTGGAATGAATTATTATAACTGTTCTAAAACAGAAATGTGAAATAGTGTACATAATTATATTTGTTAAAATATGATGATATGTGGAATGATGTTCAATAAGTGATGATATGACTTATCTATGAATTTGAAATGTGAACTATCTTTGTGGTTTGATATGAGCGAGCACATCGATGATGAGTAACTCATTGAGTTTACAAAACTCATCAAAATTGCAAATATCGATTTTCAGGTACAAGGGAGGCACAGTTCCTGAGGCAGACTAGTAGAAGTCTAGTACTGTTGATTTTAGACTACATAATAGTTCAATGGTTGGTCAGCTGATATTGAGGAGTTTAGATAGAATATTTTTGTTTAGTTCTTGTGTCATGTAAAACAGGTTGTAAATAGTTGTAAACTCTCATACATTTTTTATACCATATATATGGATTATTTTTTCGTGAAATGCTGCAATACAATCTATGTTTTATAAATGAAATGAGGAGTTGAGGATTGAATATTTATCTTTTATGTATGATGCCAAAAGAAGTGGATGTGATTGCTCTACCATGTTATTTTCATAGGCTATGTTCCCTAATGTCCAATGGATGTTCTAGTATGCGCCCCATAGATGTGGTGCATTACATTTAACGATATTTGGGCCGAAATAGAGGCCCACAATTATGACATGTCAGGCCAGTATTATAACAGAAGCACCAGATTTGACCAACAATCCTGGCCTGAATGATCATGACTTGCATAAAGTAGACGTGTAGACACTCAAAAATGTCAAATTTTGAGGGATTTTTTAGGCCTTGTGAACCGCCAAAAAACCCTAGGGTTACCCAAAACATAAGAGGAGATAAAAAGAACAGAAAAGGTAGAGAAGGAGCTTTTTGGATCAACCACCTTGAGAAACCTTAGCGAGAAATCTTGAAGAGATTGAGTAAAAGAAGGAAGAGAGAAAAGGAGAAGAAGCTGAGTCGAAGTACTTCTTGGTTAAAGTAAAAGATAGAGGTTTCTTAACGTTGCTACCTCCTGTCATCCATTTTAGACAGTATTACTTTTTCTTTTCAGTTTTATTATTGTATAGAATTGGATTGAATAGTTGACGATAGATCTAGAATGTGGAGGATGTTCTAAACTCTCCTTCATAATTTTATTTTTGAATTAATGAGAAGCAGATTATTTATGTGTTTATTAGATGTGGTTCTAGATTGGTTCTACTATTGTATAATTGAATAATAAATTAAGACGATGAATCAAATGAAAAAAGATTAAATTTGACTAACAAGAGTTAGGTGATTTAATAGAACCCAAAATTAAATCAGATCGATAATTTATATGATGAGAGATCTTGCATTGGTTTTCGATAGTTTATTAAAGAACCTTAAAACTACTTAGGGTTTGGATAGGTTGTGAATTAAAGGATTATAACCTCCATAATCTAATTAGGGTTTATGATTTAGGTTTAATGGCTATAACTTAAGAGAGAGTACTCAACCCTAGGATAGTCTAAAACCACCTATCTGATAATTCATAACTAGTTAGGTTAGCATTAAGGATTGGAAAAATTCCCTTTCTCTCAGTTGGTAATTTCCTTTAGTTAATTCTTGGGTGTGTTGCAATTGCGTAATAATTATTTTCGTGTTTGATTCTTAATTTGATTGCTTGAATTAAATTCTCGCATTAGTTTTGTTACATTTTGAATTTTTGTTATTTGTTTATGGCCTTAGCTTTTAGGATTAGATTAGTTCCCTCCTTGTAGGATTGACACCTTTGGTACTACACTAATAAACCATTCACTTATGGATTATCATGGGTTAATAATTAAAACTTACACATAACCAAACCCCAATCAAGTTTTTAGTTCCGTTTCCAAGGAGACGATTAGTTTAGTTCTTTAGTCTAAGGTAGTTTAGTTAATTTTTAGTTTTCATTCTTTCTTTCTATTTCTAAATTTGTGCTCTTGCTAAAACACAAGAGTTATGAGAAGTTTGAGTCATGCAACTAAAACCTTAGAGCTAGATGTCACTGAATTAGAATGATCAATTAGGAAAGCTCGGTATGAAGAAGAAGAAGAAATCACAATAGCAACAATGGCCGAGGAATTTCAGTAAGATTTGGATCACAAAGTGAACCAAGGATTTCATGAGACCCCTTATAGATTTTATAAAACGAGGGTTTAATGCAGCTAACCAAGGAGTAACTAGGCCACCCATACAAGCAACCTTTTTTGAAGTTGAACTAACCCTCCTAAACATGCTTCAACAGAATGTGCATTCTATAGACTAACGAATGAAGATCCCAAAGCATATATAGTAAATTTCCTTAAAATCTGTGATAGCTTTCAGTACCATCAGATGTCAGAGGATGTGGTAAGAACTAGGCTTTTCCCTTTTACATTAAAAGATAGAGCAAAGATCTGGTGCCACTCCCTCAACCTAGCCAATGTCACCACTTGTGATCACCTAGTTTGAGCCTTTTTAGACAAGTATTTTCCCTTACTAAGATCATAAATATTATCAAGGAGATTACCAATTTCTAGCAAAGTGATGAGGAATCGATCTAAGAAGCGTAGGAATGATACAAAGACTTGAAATGAAAATGCCCACACCATAACTTACCTATGGAGTTCTTGGTCAAAACATTCTATAATGGAGTAACCCCATATATGAAAGGCATGATTAATGTAGCTTTAAGAGGATCATTCATGAGAAAGACGATAGATTAAGGAAAAAAGTTGATAAAGGAGTTGGCAAGTAATAGCTACCTATGGACGAAGGAGTGAAGTAGACATCCCATTACCTTCCGAGAATAAAAAGGAGTTGTAGTTGTTGATCAAATGACAGAGATGTAGGCTAAAATTAACAACTTAACTCGACAGCTTAACAATATGAAGGCTTCATCTTCAGCTTTGGTAAAAGCCATGCAACTAAAGTATAAACTCTGTGGATGGATGGACATGATATGATGGACTTGTTCTTGATGAAGGATAACGATCTTGAGCAAGTTAGTTATATGAGAGCTCAATATGGATGAGGAGGGGGAAACAATCCCTACTATAGCATATACAAACTTAGGTGGAAGAATCACTCTAACTGCTCGAGGGCAAACAATGATGAGGACAATTCAAACCCCATAGATAACCAAGTTTCCAACAAGATAAATAGAGCTCAATGAAATCTAAGTTGGATAAGATTTTTGATAAAATTGGAGGCATGGAGGATGTATATAATAGGCTTGAAAGCAAGTTCAGGCAAGCCACTAAGAACCACACCTGTTCAACACACAATCTAGAGGTCCAAGTAAGTAAGTCAACTAGTGGAGGCAATTTCAACTTGGAATGTAGGAACCCTTCCAAGCAATACTGAATCTAACCCAAAGGAATAGATCATGGCCATTACTCATACCCCAGAAAAAAAAAAACTTGAACATATGAAAGAAGATTGAGAAAACAAAGAATGACAAGCAAATATGGAGTTCCTTCCAAGTGAGCTCATAATTAAGCCAATTAAGGAATCTCGACTTGAATTTTTGCACCATATTCTAGCTTAGAAAAAGTCAAATTTAAGTAAGACAATGATGAATTCTAAAAAGGCTATATTAAACCATGTTGAGGACATAATGAAACAACTATAAACAATGCTCACACTAAGAAAATCAATCAAAAAAAAGGTTAAAGAGCACATAGTTGAAGAACCTATGGTCTTTGGATGACTATTTTTCGCTACTGCTCACTTAATAATTAATGTTGATGGGGGTGAACTAACTTTGAGGGTCGGAGAGCATCAAATAACCATGTCAAAGAATGACAATAGTTCTCTCTTACTTTTAGCTAGAATCAAAGAAACCGAACCTCAAACACAATGGGAAGATATTGAGGATCCTGGGAATGCATTTAGAAAGAAATGATCACAGAGGAGAAGATAAAGGAAGGTGAAGTAGAAGGAAGGTGGAATCCAAGGTATGGTAGCTCATGTGCAAATTGTAAGATTGATGATTGTGTTACCATTTCATGATTCATTTGAACCACCTTGAGCACAAGAAGAGCGTCAAGTTACTGATGTTAAAAAAACCACCGTATGGGAGGCAACCCATGGATTGTTAATTTCATGCTATTCCCTTTGACATTTAGATAGTTTGGATTCCCTAGTTAGGTTATTTCATTTCCAAATAAGGTCAGACAGGCATAGGACTTCGGCATGAGATAGATCATCGAGGAAGTAGGCCAAAAAAATTGGAAAATCGGGGGACCACGTCCGTGGCCTACAGTAGGGTAAAATTGCCCACGTGATTTTTAGCTAAAATTTTTACCATTTTACCCTTCCTTTACCTATATATTCATTTCTTACTTCACTTTTTCACTTTCTTTCATTTTAACTTTTATCTCTCTAACTTTGGAACCTCTAAATGCTCTCGCTTCTCTCTAATTGAATTACAAATTTCCATTTTATTCCATCCTTCACCTACTTGCAATCTAGTATGACGTGCATTAAGCGATTAGTGAAGCGTAACCAATCATCGGGAAGAAGTCAAATGTCAGGCTGAGGGTAAAGGAACAAGGCGGCAGATTTCAAAGCAGCCTTCCCAATCTACATAGAGGAGCAAGGTATTCATTTCCAATCCCTTAATATTAAATAGATAGTAGTCCCAAAATACTTTGATTTTGTTACGTTTGATAGGCCAGAATTGTGAGATAGGGTAGAGAATTTAGCTAAAAGAATTCAGTAGGCCAAGTTTATACACTTCCAATATCCTATCTACTAGAAGCTCACTCTCGAATTATGTAGTTCCTTCATTTCAAACCTAGTAAACCTAAGGAAATGTGGTTTAGGTTGCAGGGATGAACTTATAAGCTGAATATTGAAATCATATATGATATTTACGGTTTCTCCAAATCTTCCATTATCTATCAGCATGATAATTTTCGTGCTTTTCACTATTGGAATGAGCTCACTAGGTTAGAGTGATTCAATGTTAAGAATGCCCACAACATTATACGAACCTATGAGCACTTATTATGCTTAAATTCATCTATCAAATGGATTATGACAAACTAAAAACTAACAAGTGCTTAACAAAGGAACTTTTTCTGTTGTGTTGTATAGATTACAGCATCTCGATGTTCACCTCCACATATTTGTTGAATGCTATTGTTGTGACTCCATAAAAGAGAAGCAACAATTTAGGTATGAGGTACTTGGGTTATGTCATTGCTGAGTATTATGGCGTGGATTATAGTGGACTAACCATCTACCTCCTTGATTTTCTAAATCACCATCATTTTTTGGCATGTTGAAATCCTAGGTCCCATAAGATGGAACTCTGTTACATCAACCAAGAGACCCATGTGAAGATTAGGGCTAGTCAGGTGAGTTCTACCACAACACTATCTTAGCAGCTAGAAGAGGACTCGACTAGCGAGGAGTCTAAAGAGGAAGAAGACATAGAAAAACCTTGTTGGAAGAAAATGCTCGATGCAATCTCCGCCAACACCAAGGTAATTACATCTACACTTGCAGAGAACTCTAGAAGGATGAGGGAGATGGCTTGCACAAAATGACGTCAAAACTGAGATATACATCATATTCATCAATACTTTGAGGCTCAAGGAATCTAACTGCCACCTTTGACACCATCACCCCATCACCGTGAGACTGTTTCTAACCTTTTCCTTAACAATTTAGTCTTTATTTTTGTTTTATTTGGTTTTATGCTTCTTCCTTCCATGTGTGTTTGTTTGACTCCTTCTCACATTAAGGACAATGTGTTGTTCAAGTGTGGGGAGGGTTCTGTTTTTTGTTTTGATTCTAAATTTTTCATATTGTATGATAGTTTGTTTAGGTTGCATATTGTGAATGTGTCGATGGCTTAGATGGAATGAAATTGATTTAATTTTGAACATAACATATTAGGTTACAAAGGGTCATTAGCTCATGAAATTAGTGATTTGGGTTCTTTGGCTAATATATGCAAGTTATTTAGGATATAGTGTTAGGTCATCACCCTATTTGTCACATTCTTTCATAATTTTAGGTCTTTCGACTAAAGTAGCTTTGCTAGTATTTTTTCATAAAACCGACGAGCTAAAGAACAAGGTAAGCATTAAATAAAAAAAGTGTTTATAAATTTTAAATAAATAACTATTCTGTTGGCCTTCGAGTTATGAATAGAGCTAGTAGCTAGTTAAAAACATGATGTGGCCTAGTAATCAGATCAACGCGTAACACAAATGTGTGCCTTCGCGTCAAAAGGATATAATGACATTCCAACAAAGCAACTTAATGAAAACATGACTTAGTCAAGTAACCAAATCAACATTCATCATCAATGTTTGACTCTATGTAAAAATACTAGGTTCATGTCCACAAAAAGTAATTAAAAAATGGTTTCTAATAAAAATATCGAACCGATAAGTTGCTCGACTTTTCATGAAAACGTACATAGGATTAGTTACAAAGTTTAAATGACTAAATAATTATTAATGTGTGTGTACAATTGAAAAGGGTGAATAAACTTGACATTTAAGTTTTGATTAATATTTACATTTAGCCCAAAGCTCATACACGTGGATTTTGCATGTTAATGATTTGGAACAACTTGAATGATTGTGTTTAAAGTTAAATTTATTTCGTGAAGTTGAAGCCATTGCCTCATCACTGCATTGTGAGTGGTGTGATTTTGTGTGTTTGTTCTTTTGTTTTCTTGAGGAAAAGCAAACATTTAAGTGTGGTGATGTTGATGAGTGTAAATTGCATCGTGTTTTAAGGCATAGTTTGATATATGTTTAGATGTTAATTCAATCATTTAGAATATGTTTATGTTAGAATTGTGTTAGTTTGTTAACTATTTATGTTTTAAGGGTTTTATACATTAGTACAGCTCTTTGAGCTTAAATATTATGTTTTTTAGGTAACTCGATGTGTTTGCTAGTGTTTTAGAGTCAACATCGAAGAACGGAAGAGTTTCGGAGACATTTACACTGAAATAATGGCCCGCAATTGTGGCATATCAGGCCATGATTATGACAGAAGTACCAAATTTGGCCTAAGATAGTGGCCTACATGCCATGATTGTGACAAAACCTAGGCAATGGCCTACAGGGCCACAGTCGTGGCATGCATTGGGCAGACGCGCAGACACTGAAGAACATCAAGTTTTGAGAGATTTTTTGGACCCTTAGGACCTTAGAAAAATCCTAGAGTTACCTAAAACAAAAAAGGATATAAAAAGAAAAGATAGAGGTAGAGAAACAACTTTTTGCATCAACCACCTTGAGACTAAAAAGAAATCATTAAGAAATATAGGAAGAGAAGAAGGAAGAGAGAAGAGGAGAAGAAGCTGACTCGAAGTACTTCCCAGATCAGGAGGCTTCCTGATGTCATTGCCTCCTGTCATCCATTTTATATTGTATTTCTTTTCCTTTTCAATTTTATTGTATAGAATTGGATTGAATAGTTGATGATAGATTTAAAATGTCGAGGATGCTCTAAACTCACCTTCGAATTTTTATTTTCAAATTAATAAGAATCTGATCATTTAGGTGTTTATTGGATGTTGTTGTGGTTTCATTCTACTATTACATAATTCGATAATAAACTAAGAGGTTAAATCGAATGAAAAACAGTTAAATTGGACTAACAAGGGTTAGGTGATTTAATAGAACCTAGAATTAAATCAGATCAATAATTTGTGAGAAGAGACATCTTGCATGGGTTTCCAATAGTTTATTAGAGAACTTTAAAACTAATATTGGTTTGGACAGGTTGCAAATCAAGAGATTGCAACCTCCATAATCTAATTAGGGTTTACGATTTAGGGTTAATGGTTATAACTGGAGAGAAAGTAACTAACCCTAGGATAGTTTAAAACCAACAATCGGATAATTCATAATCAGTTAGGTTAGCATTAAGGATAGGCAAAATCCCCTTTCTGTCAATTGGTAATATCCTTCGGTTGAATCTTGTGTGTGTTGCAATTACTTAGTAATTAGTATTTTCATGTTTGATTCTTAATTTGATTGATTGAAATAAATTCTCGTATTAGTTTCGTTGCATCTTAAATTTTTTATATTTCTTTTTGGCCTTAGATTTTAGGATTAGATTAGTTCCTTCCTCGTGAAATCGACACCTTAGGTACTACATTAATGAACCATACACTTGTAGATTACCAAGGGTTAATAATTAAAACTTAAACATAACATCAGAAATCCATAAACCAATGGCAGAATATTGTAGTGGGTTCTCTTCAATTCATAGTTTCTAGCTGTCTCTCCCAAATGTATGCACGAAGTGGCAGTACTAATTATTAGTCTGGCATACTCCTTCATTACTAGCTGCCTTTCACCCATCTTTTAATATTCAAACTTGGGATCCTCAAGATTGTTTTCAAAGTCCCTTTGATGTTTTCTAATCTAATCTATGTTATCAATAAAGGGGGTGAGTTGACTTTCCCGAGCTCTCGTTCCTCGTATAAACCAAATAAAGATAACAATGAATTAATTAGAATTTTACTAAAACAAAACAACACAATAACATTACCAAAATGTATGCATGAACAGACAAAACAATCAAAATTGTTTAAACACTAAACAACTCCCCAAAAATAGCTCTAAAAACTTGTTATGCCAAAATAATTTTTAAAACATACCTAGGCTATCCTACTCCTTACTATAGGAGGTAGTTGTAATTGATTACCTAGGGTCGTCTCTTAAAGAGGTGAAATTGATTCTCTCAAATTAATATTGAATAAAAATAAAAACAAATGCAATCCTAAACATCCTATCCTGATTTGTTGAGTAAAGGCTTTAATGAAAATTATGCAATTAGACTAAAAAGTAAATTGATTAAACTAGAAGCAAAAATGATTTGATCAACCAGTGTGAAAAACTCTTGAGGAATTAACTTCACTAATTTAATCTCCTATGCATGAATAAGGAGAATTAATTGGATAATTGTCTTACTAAAAAGTACCAATTTGGTTCTAAAATCAATTCAAATAATAAACTAAATCTAACTTTCATATTTGATAAATTTATCATCTAAATCGATTATGTAAACCCAACTAATAATTTCCTATTTAGGTTAATATATTTCTAATTCATAACTTAAGCGTTTATAGTTTTTCGTTCTAATATTAAACCTCTTCTCTCGATACTTCTTTTAATACCAAAATGATGCAAAGTTTGGCTACACTATTAGATCTATTAAGCTTCGGAACTATAGTAAATAATAAGATAACAAAACAAACAAAATGATGCAAAGATTGGCTACACTATTAGATCTATTAAGCTTAAGAACTATATTAAATAATAAGATAACAAAACAATCCCTTCATCTTGCATAATCGACTAAATTAGCTACATTAATTCAGAAGAACAAGAAATCGTCCCAGCTTGGAATAAACACTGTTCATCATCTTTATAAACTTCAATCCCATGATTAGTAGCAACAAAGAAGTATTTAGGCAATAAATAGAGTGAGTAAACTAAAATGAACTATCAATCTCTACAAAGGAAAACAGGTTCAACAAACAAAATATAAAGGAGTTCAATAACAATAATAGAGATGAAACAAGAATGAATAAACACAAATGAACTCTATGATGAGGAAGCTAGCAGTAGATCTCCTGCCAAACTTAACTTTCTGACCTTGGTTCTTACCCTCTATATCTACTGTATTCCTCATGCGACAACTCTATGTTATGTTTTTCTTCTTTTCTCTGTCTTTGTTCTCTTACTTTCTCTCTTTTTTCTCCCCCTCCACCTGTTTGGCTTTTTTGTCTCCTTTTCAGCCTCCAACCTTTTTCTATATTTATCCTCGAGTCTAGGTTTAGGTTTTACTTTTAAACCCACTATCAACCTGAACATGTCAAACTAAAAAATTAGTACAAACAATTGTTACATCATTAAAATGCATGTATTAAAATTGTTACACCATTAAAATGCATGCATAATTCATGTCCAACGTTCCTTCTTTCATGCATAATATCTTGTTTTCATGTAACATTCACAAGACACTCAATTCAACATTCACGCAACATCCATGCCTTTTTCACTCAATTCATTTCAAATTTGAAATAAAACGCAAGAATTTGTAACCAAAACCAAGATATGAATGCAAGCAAAATCAATAGGAATTAGACACAACAAGTATGCTCTATGTATGGCATACTAGAGTATTTTAAGCATTTAAATATATTATATACCTTGTAATAGAGATCACAGATAGATTAAAGATGGTTTTGGACCTGAGCGAAATTTTTTAAGACGATTTTGAAAAAGCTACAGAATGAGTCCGAACGAGCTTTAAAAGTGCCAAAATGTGCTTTGGAGATTTAGGCGACACTTTTGAAATAGTGAATAATATTTTACAATGAATAGTGAATCTGAATGAATAGTTGTAACATACCACTTCCATAAAGCATATGCCCAAACATCCAAAGGATATTCGAGAAGAATGGCACGTTAGAACAATCACATTAACTTATTATAGCATCACACATAACACAAGTATTCAAAATGATCAAATCTCCTCATTTCATTCATAAAATAAACTTACTTACATTGTACCATTACTCTTCATATCCTTTTATTTACATTACATAACATTTGAGAGTTTATAACTCCATACAAAATTTTAACATGAAATGAGAAGCTAATCGAACACATCCTAACTAAACTCCTTACATCCCAAATGACCAAACCTTTGATCATTCTTGTTCTCAAAATGACAGTACTAGAATTCTACTTGGTTGCCTTAGAAACTAGAACTCTCTTGTACCTAAAAATCAACATTGCAATTTTGATGAGTTTGCGAACTTAGTGAGTGAACCATCATCGATGTGCTCACTTTAGTCAGAACACAAAGTCAAGTATATAACAAATTTCAAGAAGTTTAACACATCATCCAGTATTAAATCCCATATCATATTTTGTCATATTTCATAAATTATAAGTACAAAATGTATACAAACATTTGATAACACTATTCCAAAACAATCTATTAATTCATCTCAATCATTCATATGGTACATTTATAGTTATATATATGCAAATGCACACGTCACTCCATTTTTATTTTAGTTTGTTGTGACCGAGCGCCTATTTACTATCCCGTATCCATTGTAGATACTGGACTCATTTCATTTACGGCTCTATATCCATTGTGGATACCAGGCTCATTTTGTAGCACCCCACTCCCATCTAACACGTACATATACACCCTTCAGATATTTGTGCACATGCCTGATAGAAATGGCGTGCTAACTTATTCGATTTCAATGTGTCTCATGGAATCATAATTAAAATCATAAACAACACAATGTTTAAAATCTAAAATTTCCTCATTTCTCATAAACCATAATTTACAATGTAGCATTTTATCCGTCATCCAGGTTTACACAATATCAACCTATCAAAGTCCATAGCTCTGTCTACAAGTATGCTACATACATAAGGATTAAAAAAATTAAAAACTAGTCCTTCGGTCCTAGCTGACCGAACTTTGAGCCATGTCCTCTATCCAAAAATTGTACAAACTTAGAAGCTAAGTCATCGCTCTCTCGAACCTGAAAATGTCATTGTTGCAATTTGGTTGAATTTTGTGAACTCAGTTGAGTAACCATCCTCGATGGTTCACTCTTATCATACAATCTCACAATTTATGTTATCGTATAATTTATATCATCTCAATTACCATCATATAATATCACAAAGCCCTTTGTTCACATTCGTCACATTTCAAAATCCATACAATTTATCATTTCTTTGCGATCATACAATTTATCATTTCATTGCAATCATGCAGAATATATTCATCGAGAAGCATTATAACTTTCATACAATAAAAGTCCTCAAAATATTTCAATTGCTCATTTTATTCAAATAATACGTGTATGCAATGTTTATGAGACTCAATTTATTTATTATGTTGTTGTGAACGAGTGCCTTTTTCACTATCCTGTATTTATTATAGATATCGACCTCTATCATACTGTCCCATATCCGTTGTGGATATCGGGCTCCATCATACAAATTGAGCCATAGGGTCTTACCATAAGATGTTTGAGCCTTAAGCTCTTTTTCATTAGCGACTCTGGTCACAACTGCTTTTATATTTCATACATTCAGGGAATAAATGCATTTCACATTTTCAATCATCATATTTAGTCCACTTTATTCACATTCACATTTCTTATTCGTAATGATCTTGATACTTGGTTCGGCATTCAACATTTATGTTAAGAAGCACATTTAGTCATTCACATTCAGATTCAAGAACACTCCCAATACAGTCCTAAATATCAAACTCCTCAGACAATCAGTTGTCCAAAATTAGTAATACCATAATTATATCACATAGTAATTCAATTTGGAAGCAAGCAAACAATTAAGGTGAGACCATCTTATGTTACTCACAATTGCTCCCTTCAGCTTATTTCCTTGAAGTCCTTACAATATCTGGAAGTGGTCGCTTACCGCGTTCTTCTATATGCAAACACATACATTTATATGTTACTCATGTGCATTTTCATATGAATAATCAATAATAAATACATTTTTAAATGTATCATTTACTATGCATTTTTAATGAAAAATTCTCAGGTATGTTTCTTTAATACACTTTATCACTTTCAGTTGATCACTCATACATATACCACTCTTTTTCCTAGGATTATACACACACAATTTCCTAGTTCTCATTCAATCTTTGCCAATTCATCACTTACATACTTTGAATCACATTACATTCACAAAAACATGTTTATATCATTATCAACTCATATTTTACACACACACAATTGGTACTTTAGATCTAAAATTTTAGCAAGCTAAATCTATGCATTCACCAAAATTTTCCAGCAACATATACCCATACATTCATCCAATTGTTATTCCTAAATACCATATTTCCTTTAATACTCATTCATCCATACCTTATACACATTATTCATGTTCTAAAGATCATATTTGCATTAAAAGAACTCACTTATTCCTTTAACAAATCAGAATTTCCATATTTGAACTCAACCACATCCAAAACAATCCCCTCTTTAAGTTATGAATTCAAATAACTATATAAACTTGTGAAGATATCTTCTGGCCAAACTGTTTCATAGAAGCATTATTAAGACATCAATAATCAATTTTGATGTTTTATACTTTGACTGATTCGAGCTCTAAAGTCCCCAAAAATTAGGAGATAATATAAAGTTCCTAGACAGGGGTCTATCACAAGCAGTATTTGTTGGACCCCAAACTTTTCTTAGAAGACTACAACTAATAAATGAAAAATGTGGAGAGGTTCGTATTTTTGCTTTGTTTCTTTTAGTGGATAAGAGATTTTGAAATGGGAAGAATTAAGGTGAAAGTTAGAAGTAGAATGAAAACAAAAATGAAATTGAATTTGTGTAGTAAGTTGGTGAAGAATATGTACATATTTGTATGTTCTGTTAATGGTGTTCATGATTAATCATGGATTAAATTTTTGTTATGGATGATATTGATTTGAAATGGATATGATAATGAGGAATAAATGAAGTAGAAAAGGTGATCTTGGTATGAGTTGTGTTAAAGAAAGATTGTGAAACAAAATGGGTGGTTGATCTGGAAAAATTATTCAAGGAGTATGCTTCAGTCCTTTAACCACAACCTTTTCTCTAGTTATCCAAACGAGATGATTCTTGATTTGGATTAAAATAGAAATATATGGCTGTATTTCCTGTGAAGACATTAAATTTAAATTCTATCTTTAAGAATCACAAAGTTTGTCATGAAGTTGAGAACTGGTTGCAGTACAATGGATGAATATAAAAATTCATGTTCTGTATTCGAGGAAAAATATGAATTAATCTAGGCTGATTTAGGCAAATGTTCCTTCTGAAAAGTTTTAGATATTTCTTTTAGAATTTCAAAAATATATATCATGAAATTTTTGGACATCTGAACTGAAAGTTATGGTCCTTATAAAGGAAGATGTATCTTCTATCTTTTCGCTTCTTCTGTGATGACATCACATGGTTTATTATGACATCATATCTTCTATGTTTTACTTCTTCTGCTTTTTGCTTCTTCTATGTTTTGCTTCTTCTGCTTTTTGCTTCTTCTATGGTTTTACTTCTTCTGTGATGACGTCACATGGTCTGTGATGACGCCATATCTTCTATGTTTTACTTCTTCTGCTTTTTGGTTCTTCTGTGTTTTGCTTCTTCTGCTTTTTGCTTCTTCTATGTTTTCGCTTCTTCTATGATGACGTCACATGGTTTTTGATGACATCATATCTTTTATGTTTTACTTCTTCTACTTTTTGCTTCTTCTGTGTTTTGCTTCTTTTTCTTTTTTATTCTTCTATGTTTTCGCTTCTTTTGTGATGACGTCATATCTTCTATGTTTTGCTTCTTCTGCTTTTTGCTTCTTTTGTTTTTCACCTAGCCTATCTTCTGTTCTATTTTTAGCCCTTCAGAAGATAGAATCTATCTTTGAGATCTTCATAAAATTTGTAGATCTTGAAGTTCTCTTTTGAACCATATATAGAAAACCTTAATCCAATATCTATAGGGAAAATTATAGAAAATTTCCCCATTCATCTGTCTTTTTCCATTAGTCTACTTTTTCATTTGGCCTCGTCTGTACCTATCTTTTGTTCCATTTTTGACCCTTTAGAAGATAGAATCTGTCTTCATGAAAGTTGTATATCTTAAATTAATTTTTTGAACCATCTAAAGAACATACAAATCCGATATCTGTGGGGAAAGTTATGGTAATTTTCCTTATTTGTCCGCTTTTTCCTATTCGCTGCTTTTTATTTGGTTTCATTTGTATCTATCTGCTGCTCCATTTTGACCCTTCAAATGATAAAATCTGACCTCAAGATCTTCTTCGAAGTTGTAGATCTCGAAGTTCTCTGTGAAATCGTCCTAAGATGATCTTAATCCAACATCTCTAATGAAAGTTATGTTGTTTGTCCCGAGACAAGTTCAACATGACTGAGGACCAAATCTTGTTTGATTCTTTCAGACATATTTTGTTATCCAACCTCCAAATGAAGTGATTCTTGAACCCTTAGATTTCCTAAAACTTTTCTTTTTAAGTCTCCATGGAAGATTATAGCTTTTAGTGCTAATTTGAAAAAAAAAAGATGGATTGAATCAAAGTAAGGGTATTGGTAGGAAGAGTGGGAATTGGATATTTTACCGAACATGCTTCAGTATTTTGATTATATCTGGACCTATAGGATTCCAAATGAGATGGTTCTTATTTCAAGATAAACTAGAGACATGGAGCTACAAAGGGTATGCAGAAGTTGAAATCTATTTCAATCTCTAGTAATTTTAATTTCTGGATGGAAGTTGGGTATAGTGTACTATTTTAGTCTAACAACAGTCTGAAATATTTAGGCCCTAACTTTCAGATTTCTGAACCGAATTGACGGATTTTGGTGTCCTTAGAAACATAAGTCAATAGAGAAGATTTTTCCAAAATAAAGTGTTATATCAGAATGTTCAAGGGTATTTTCGGCAAGACACTTAAGTATAAAAGACATAAGGCATAAATGGAAGGACAAATAGGACATTTCTCAATCATTTAGGGCATAATTGGAAGAAGAAGTGTTGTCTTGCATTTTAAGAAGAAAGAAGAACGAAAATTGAAGAGAAAAAAAAGAAGTGTCATCGATAAGAGAGAGAAATATGAAGAGAAGAAAAGAAGGGAAGAAAGAAGAGGAAACAAGCTAGGGTTTGACTTTTCTTAGTGCTCAAGAGAGATTTTGAGATTGTTCACGAAAGGAAACAAGTAAAGGAAGAGAAGTGCTTCCCTTTGAGCTAAGGATCCCTTCATTTGGTGAAGAATGAAGGTAAAAACATTTTGAAACTTTTGGATTTTTGAAAGGATTTTAGTCCATGGAGTTTAGAAAATGCTTGGGTTTAAGTATTCTAGA
>JAOSBN010014079.1:0-18041 GCA_027563595.1 Erythroxylum suave | reverse complement strand
AACCATTGAAGAAACACATAAAAGGAAGGAAGCAGAAAGGAAATAAATTAACATCTTACAAAAATCAATCATGGATATAGGTACGCACAAAATCATTCGATCCGATTAAAAGTTTTACAGATAAAGCATTTGGAAGGGATAACATGCTTAAGCAATGTCGTAATATCTCTTATAGTGATGGTAGTCTCTCAGTGGTAGCAATAATGACGTATGAAGATCTAGACTTTGAGGAATTAAAAGAAAGAATCTGTCTAAATAATACCTCAAGAATCTGTATAAATAATACCTTAAGAATCTGTATAAATAACCTTTAGTGGTAATATCAGTGAAAGAGGAAGATCTAGATTTTGAGACATTCTTGAATTTAGAGAACCCAACTTTTGATTGTGGAGGTTGTATTACATAATGTTTAAGAATATGGCCAAACTCATAACACTATCTTCATTCTATAATAGGAGAATTTATAAAACTATGACCAGTTTGACGATAATTCTTACAAATATGATACCATATTTCTGATGTAAGGATCGAGTAGTTGTAATAGCAACTTCACAATGTGAACTTTTTTCTATATTAAGGCAATTATCTTAAAAAAGTAATATCATAATAGCAAAGTCTAATGTAGGTATTAGATTTCGGTGAAGTAGAGAGGCTAAGACATCTTTGTACTTAGGTCGAAGAGCTATGAGAACTTGAACGTGATGAAGATGACCTTTACTAATTTTCGCCTCAGATATTTTATTTCAAATTAGTTGAATTTATAAGAGAAAATCATTCACAATTTAACTAAGCTCCTATGTTAAGTTATGAAGAGCTCTTCACAACTAGTAATAGTTTATAAGTCTACTAGTTTTATATTAATGGCCAAAAAATTCTAAGTTTCTTTTATAGTTTTATAATGCACAAATTGAATATGAAAGGATGGAACAGAGGTATTGTGGATTAATATGATGATCTGATAGTTTTTACTGTCACAATCTTTAAGATGATCCACAGATTTTACATTAGTTTTATTTACCTCTTTCATTAGCTCAATGATATCTCCTGTAACAATATGCTAAAGTTTCTGATCTATCAAAAAATTTTCATTCCTAGCACCCAAAGATTGTAGTAACTATTCAGAATAATTAAAATGGGTTTCGTAATATCAATTTTCTCCATGGTAAACTGGATCGAACAGAGAACACTAAAAACACCTAATCATATACTTGTGTTGGTTCTTGCCCAGCTAATTTACGAGTGCATAGGAATTATTTGACTATAAAAATCTTGATATTATAAGAAAGCTTATTAACATTCTAAAATAATACGAATAAGTTGAAAAGGTCTAAACAAGATAATGTCAATACGTTAATATGATAGATATTTATACATAACACTATTTAATACTAATTTATATAAATGGACCACAAAGTGCTTTGAGGTCAAAAGTTGTCAAACATCATGATCTCAATTTTAGTAAATATATTTTTTATAAATAAATTATTTTGTAACACTCAACAACGATAATAAAGATGACCCTAACTATAAATTAATTGCTTTCGTAACAATAAGTGGTGTTTGTTAATTATTTAATTTTTCATTGATCTCCCAAAGCTCATTAATTTCATTTATATTTCAATAATAACAATAACGATAACAACTTCCTAGTAGAAATTTCTTTGGGATGTAGGGTTTAGGAAAGTCTAGAAGTCTGCAACTGCAACCTTACTCTTAAATATGTAGAGTAGCTGTTTCTAATAGACCCATAAGAAAAAAAATTTTTGGAAGAAAAATGGTTTAAAGAAAATAATAGCTAAATAAACAAATAACTGCATAAGTAAAAATGAATAAAAAAAACAAAAACAAAAATATAAATATAAGAAATAAAGAGATTCAAAATCAAAATAAAGATAAAAGGAAGTAAATAAATAAATAGATAAGAAAGAAAACAAACAACTAAATAAAACATACAAGCAATTGAAAAATAAAAAATATGAAATAAATAAATAAAATAATTAAAAGGGCCAATACTATAAACAAAAGTATTTAGGCTATAAGAAATTTCTCTTTCATCATGTCACACAAAGTAATGATATTTTTGTTTGCTTTTAAAAATAACTGGTATAAGAAAATTTAATAATTAATCGATATAATGATAGGCGCTTAATTGATTATGAAATTATTCCATAATACTTAGCGATTATTGACATGAAATTGCTTAAGATACTCACTTTGACTCATATGTGATTTTAAGCACAATTTAGAAGCAAAGAAGTTAAAGTGAGTCGAAAGCATGATATTTGGGTCATTTTCTGAAAATTAATTTTCGCTTGTCTTTGTCAAGCAAGAAGAAGAAAGTTGGATCAAGAGAAGACAAGATAAAGAATAAAAGAATGGGATAAAGCATAAAACCCATAGAAGAGGGTTGCTGGAAATTAGCACTTATGGAGCATGTTTTTGCATGGCTGCATGTTAATTTAATGGAGTGATGGCTGGATGATGAAAGGTTGACAAGCAAGGAGTAAAATGACAACAAATGTGTGATATGAAGTATAAGCACAATACGACATCAACATATGAAGAAAATGCAAGGCTGCAAGGTGGATCAAAGAGCAAAACTCAGTTGCCTACCTAAAACGCAGACAACCTCTGCATACACTTTTGCGTTTAACCTAAACATAGTCCATCTGTTTACATAAAAATGCATAATAACTAGGACTTACAAACACTGTGGTGGACCAAATGTTTATGGGTCACGTCAGTGAGCAGTGGCAAATAGAGAATAGAGAGCTTGCGGTAGAAACAAAGGAGGTACAGTGAACAGAGTAGGTGGGGGTCTTCGATAGGGATATTAATGGGGTTGAAGCATTTTTCTAGGAGAGACCCATAGAGGGCTAGACATCCCGACACCAGTTCGGAGGTGACATTGACACTTACGACCTCGATTTAAGTGTCGTTCATATTTTTGTTGTTTCTTTCTCTCCTATTAAATTGATTGTGTTATCTTAGGCATATGGATTTAGGTTGTATATGGAAAATCAAATTTTCGTTATTGTTCGGTTATTAGTGTATGAACCCATTGGGTATAGTGAAAAAAATGATTTTAATGCGTTTATTGAATCGTTTAATTTCAAACCCATTGCTAGAATTTTGATATAATCTGTAATTGTTATGTTGAAATTTATGTGTAGCGAATAATGATTCGTAATCATTAGAGATAACATGACCTAGGTTCAATGACACATTGTATTTAGTTATTGCCTTGATTAATCGATTTTCCTAATTCATAATGCTACTGCCTAATTAAATCTAGAGATCGTATCCTAGGTTATTCGGTAGTTAGGTTTAATTAATGATTGTTCCTAGATTAAACAAAACCTAAGGGAAAACTCAGGCTAATTATTAACCCACAATTAATATTTGCTATGAGAAGTTTAAGAACAACAAGTCAAGGAAATATGTTTAATTAAGGTGTAGGCCGAGGTTGAACCAAAGAACTGACCTTTGAATTCCCCACTTTTATCAATTTTCGTATGTTTTCTTTAATTTGTTTTTATTAGCCTAGTTTCATTTTATTTTTCATTTGAAAAATCCAAAACCTCCTAAACCTAAACATCGATTAATTTCACTTCATAAACTATGCATACACTCTGTGGGATCGACCTAGACTCACCACTACTATAGTAGTAGTCTAGTTTTTATTTTGACTAGCATTTCAATGTGCTATCAATTTTGGCGCCGTTGTCTGGAAGTGCAGTGTTTTAGTTTTGTTTGTGATTTAATTGGTGTTCTGTATATATTTGTTCATAATTGATTTCTTTTTAGATATTTCATCATCCTTTCTTTATTCTGTTTTGTGTTTGTGATTTATTAAAAAAAGTTATGGATGGAAGTAATTTTTTCTTAAACTCTTACTCTCAATCTTATAACTAATGTTGGATTGATCAACCTAAATTTAGTTATGGATTTGATAATCAACAAAGTTACTTCCATGATAGTTTGCAGGACGCATAACATTTCTCTTATAAACCAGAATTTTCTTATCACGATTCAGGTGTATCTCTGGACTACTATATCAAGACCCTTAATGCTAACAATCTTCAATTATATTCGGGTATGTAGTAGCTTCAAAAGAGTTTATAGTAGACCCAATACAATATCTCACAACTCCAGCAGGATGAAAGACAATCTTGGTCTAGTTGACAAGATTCAGAGAGCTAACACATCTCATTTACATCTTTAGGATATGCAATAGTTCCAACAAAATACACAATAGTTGTTTCAGCAAGGTTTACAACAAATCTGATAGGATGCTTTGCATTTCTATTAAGATGCATTGCTTTAATGGGGAGATATCAATCATTTGGAACCATAAAGCAAAGAGAAGTAGCCACATCAACTCGAGGTGTACCCAATGGACATTTATGCGGAAACTTTACGAAGTGATGAGTGGCTTGAGAATTTTTAGAGCATTACTCATGGAGTTACTTGTGTAGAAGAAGCAAAGGAGGAGCTTGAAGTAGAAAAAGACCTATCTTTTAGCTCAAAGGTAAGCACTGAGTTCCTTTTTATTTGAGAATGACTTTTCACCTTTACATAGTAGATTAGAGGAATTAAATGAGGAAGAAAAGGGCAAAGAAACATATCTTTCTAGAGTTTACGAACTTAGTCAAGATTGAGAATCTGAGGATAGGGAAGACGTTGAATGGGGATGATGATCAATTAATGCCCTATTTGGAACAACCTCATGTGCCAATGGGGCTAACTGTAATACTTAAAGATCACAATTTTGTCACGTGAGGAGACGAAGGAGTCAAGCCAGTGACTCTAAACAAAGGCTCTTCTTGGGAGGCAACCCAAGGGAAGTAAATTTCTTTTCTTTACATTTTTGCATTACTTTTTATTTGCATGTGTGTTTCTATGTTAGTTTGTTTCTTTCTTGTTTTAAGTTTTCAATCAAAATGAGAGCAAGAATAAAATAACAAACAAACATTTTCACTTTTCTGTTAATATATAGTTATGATTAGAGTGTGAATTGACTAGAGAATTTCATAGCAACTTTAGTATGTATTTTACTCTTGTGATTGGTCGATATGCATTATCTTAATAAAAGTAATGACTAAAGGTAGACAAAGCCAATGAGATTTTGATCCTTATTTGAATAACACCTTCATTTTAGCCTCACTGTCTTTTGATAACGTGTGAACTTCATAACATGTACATCCTAATTTTGCTTTGAATTTCTATTCGAGACCATATCTTTATCGCATGCATTAACATTGAAATGATTAGGCATTCTTTATTTTTTCGAACTACATTAGCCAAATAGCCTATCCTATTGACATGGTTTTTCCCTTGTTAACCCTCTTTGAGCTATAAATCTTTCTTTTTGTATAAACCACATTTTATGCTTTTAAACTTAACCAAATGTCTTAACCATGTCATAAAGCTAGTGGAGCATTTATGATTGATGAGTTTGTGGATGTACAAAAGTGTAAGTCTAGGGGTGTACATTTGTATAGGTTGGTTAATGTTGGGATCTTTTATTATGTCTTATCATTAAAATTCTCATGTTAATGTAGTTTTGTTTAATATTAAAAAAAGAAAAGAAAGAAAGAAAAGAGAAAAGAGAAAAGCACAAGAAAAGAAAAAAGAAAACGAAAAAGAAAAAGAAAAAAAGTTTACATAAATGTATGGAGGAGGAAGTGCATATAAGTTTGCAAACTTATTCATAATTAATGCATCTTTTTAGAGTTGTAATGATTGTGTTATTTGAGTATGTTGAATATGAGGTAGATGTTAGCTTGGAAGGTTCACTCTTGTGATTTCAACATATTGTTGGCATAAATTGTACAAGTAATTCCTTCAGATTGGTATATGCACTTGATGTCATATTGAGTGTTGCATTTGTTTCACTAGCTTTAATGACTTTCATGCTACTTGACCCAAATACATCTCATCTCACCTCACCTTTTCCCACATTATGACCCTAAAAAATCCTTTGATTCATGATTTTGCATGTGAATTTTAGTGATGGGTAAATGAAATGATATGCAAAGTAGTGGAATGACATGATCACGAATGGTGTTGAGTATACCTGGGTAAATGAAATGATATGCAAAGTAATGGAATGACATGATCATGAATGGTGTTGAGTATACCTATGGATATATTTTAGTAAACACATTTTCTTAGTCTATCATTAGATTGCTTAGTTTTTGAAGATGATGAATGTTGATTGATCATGAGTAAAAGCTTGGAATGTTAAGTTCTTGCTATGATTTTTGAAAGTCATTCATCTTTGTTACGATTATATATTCTTGAAAAATATAGGAAATGAGTAAATGTAGTTTTTTGAGTCTTTGAGCTTAATTTTAATGTTTTGCCCGATAACGTCCAAAAGCTAAGTGCGGGGTAAATAAAATCCAATTTAATAAAGTAAATTATATTTAAAACCCTAAATAGAGCACATTTCTAGAATCGCCTTCCTAAATGGAATTTGGTCTAAGAAGTCCTCATAAGTGTTACCAAACTACAATCACAATAATGTAAGTGATCTTTAATCTTGTTGGTTATACTTCCAGATTTTAACTAAGAAAATAAGTAAATATACCAACAATTAATCATCCTTAAAAGTAGGTAGAATAATCAAATTATAAGATTACAACATATAAATTGATGAGGTGAGGATATTAAATTCAAAAAAATACAAAATGAAAGTTATCTTGTACAAAATGGTTCTTGTAATATAAATGGTTTGTTCAATTAGGATTTTCTTTGAGAAAATGGTTCTGTTCAATAAGGAAATCATAAGCTACACTGAAAGTTCTCGTTTCCAAAGTTTAAACACATAAGCTATGCAAATCTAATTCATATATTTTTCATTAGGTTTCACTCCTATCCTTTAAAATAAAAATTATGCTTATAAGTAGTAGTAACTAAGGCTCATAAAATCCTAAGCTAGTATAAATTCTACGAATAATAGAATTTTCAGCTAAACTTATATCTCAATGCAATATCACTTAAAACCAAGAAAATGATCGTAGGGACATATAACTTACCTCAAAAGTGAAAATTTCAATTGAAAAAGGATATAGTACTCTACCAATTTGACTACCAAGTGCACTAACTTCCAATTCAACCAACCACCAAAACCAACTATTTCCTCCGTAGCTAAAATATGGTCATCAATTAGAATGGTTAAACTTCTTTGGATAGTCTTGAATCGACTACTAAACCTATGGTATAGTTCTTACGCCACCTACTTGAATTCATCAAAGTCATTAGAATTAAAAAAACGAATCCTTTTGATACTTGCTATATTAGAGGCGAAACCAACTACATTATTTTAGTTTCACTTTATTTACTCAAAACTAAGAGGGGATGCTGCGTACTACTAAAATCTCGATTTTTGCAACAGTTGCGTTCTTCTATGCAAGAATCAGACTTAGAAAGAATAAAGAAGTTTGGACCCGAAAAAGTATGCTTAGGCAGTTCCTTCGTTAGTTTAACTGGCGTTCATTCTAACATCATAATGTATAAACACATTGTAAAGCAAGTCAAGGGATAACACAAACATACAGATAAATACAATAAGATAAATAAGGAAAAGGAGACTTGGAAGCAACAATATCGACGAGATGAAGATTGCATCTTGAGAAGCATCAGGTTCAGAGAAGACGGAGATGGATTCATATGTTTAAAGTGGATATGCCTGCTACGACTAATTTGCTAGCCATCGATAAAAACTTTCTAAAGTGGGGGAAAAATTAGGTTAGTGATATAGGTAATTAAATGGTATGGAGAGTTAGGTAGCTTGGGTGGGGGATTTTGAGGTTGGGTTAGGTTAGCTAAAAAGGTTAGGTTGGGTGGGAGTTTTCATATTGAGTCTATACATCAATTAAATTTTGTTGGTCCAGATAGAATAAATTTACCATGTAAAAATTTTCATTAGTCTTTTTGAATGATTGAACAATTGAATTGGTTCAACCAGTTCAACAGTGAAAATCTTAAATCAAATAACTTTTCAATTTGATTTGCAACTTTTTGGTTGGATTTACTTTGATAAACCTTATTGTTAAAAATGATAAGTTTATGAATTAATTGGTTAATTTTTATAAACCAAGAGGTTTTTATAAACTAAAATAACCCAATTAATTTTTATTTATCATTCTCTTTTTTAATTAAACTTCAAATTCTTTGATGAGTAAGAACATTATCTTTTAATCATATTTCAAATTCTTCAATTTTATTCAATATTTTTACCTAGTTTATGATAGTCTAATAATAGTTGAACCTTTTAAACCTTAACCTTTTATCTTATCGATTTAACTTTCAGTTTAATTTTTAAATCTTTGGTTTTTTAATAGAAGTCAACGTCAAGGAGTATTTTTTGAAAAGTTTAAATCATAAGAACTTTTTTCAAGAATTTTAAACATTAAATTTTTTTGACAGAATATACATTTTATATATGATGTATATATGTATTTTCCGTATATAAAATATATACTTTCTCACCATATATATAAAATATATACTTTCTCACCATATATATAAAATATATACTCTTTCAAAATTTATCAAAATTTTCTTGAATATAAGAGATTTATGTCTTTTAACCTTTTTTATTAATATTTGCAGTACATGATACAAACTATTTATAAAAAGATTAA
This sequence comes from Erythroxylum suave, assembly GCA_027563595.1. Classification (NCBI taxonomy): domain Eukaryota; kingdom Viridiplantae; phylum Streptophyta; class Magnoliopsida; order Malpighiales; family Erythroxylaceae; genus Erythroxylum; species Erythroxylum suave. Next base: position 9,387 of record JAOSBN010014079.1, on the reverse strand, counting down.
TAATATATCCATATATAACATACAAGAATATAAATAAGATATATAAGAATGTCTTCTTAGGATTTCAACTAATCTTAATCTTAATACATGGTATATATAAGATATTCTTACTATTGTTTCGTCTAATGTTTTTTTAAAGTTGATATAATCCATTGGTACTGCAATGTTGATACATTAGAACCCAGAGATAAAAGTGTATTTTCGTAAAAGCTTAAGATAAAATCCTTAACAATTAAAGACTATTTGCTTAGGACATATGTGCGATCCAAAAGAAAGTTGATTTTAGATCAAATATTTCATTTTTGTTTCGTTCTCTAAGTTCATCCCTTTTATGTTCTTGCTTCTCTACCAAGAGTCTTCAAGATTCACTATTGAGCTGTTGTTCTAGTGGCTGGTGCTGGGATTTATAGCTAGTTTAGTCTTCCATTTTTCATTGTATTCCTTCTCTTTCTCAGTTTTGTAACCTTTCCCTGAAGGCATGGTATGATGTTTGTGATGCAGGTATTTACCAAGTCTACTTTTGATGTTTTGCATGCCAATTTCTTAGTATCTTATCCTCTAGTTATGAAAGGTAATATGGTCAAGTTATGCTTTTAGTTGACAGATAATTATGTTTGATTTTATAAAGGTGTTGAACTATCCTAGACACGAATTCGCCATTGTAGGAGTTGATTCAAATAGCCTTTTGTTCCCTTCACCCTAGATGTACTAAGTAGAGGCCTTTAAGGCAATTTTGAATAATTTGTAATCCTCATTTGTTCTAAAGTGGTAACGAGATGCCCATTCCAGGATATGTGATATGTTAAGATAAGGGAAGATGCTAAATTTATCAAGGGTAGGTCTCTGAATTTGGCTTGAGTAACTGAATTAGAAGAATATGTGATTTACACTTTAGGTTCGACATTACGTTAGTGGCAGTTCAGACTAAAAATTAGAAATTTTAGGACATCTTTAATGGAATCCTGTTATGTGTCACTATCCACAGAATAAATAAGTGGGAAGGGGTTACTGTAGAATCCCAAATAGTTTATGTACAGGCAATTCAAGAAGTGGTCTTATAAGAGTTTTTTCCAATAATATGTTGCGAATTTTGAGGATTTTTCTATGGACCAGATGATTGTATCTTGAGTATTTGAGTCAAAAGTAACTCCTTTTGTTAATTTACTGAACTCCTACTAGTTCTTAGACTTTAATATTGAGAGGTTTATAATTTCTAAACAATTAATAATCAAACGTTCTGTCAAGAGGCCCATTACTATATTAAGGTCAAACTAGAAGAAATTCATACCTCCATCACCAATTTTATGCTTGATGTGGAATGGGTTAAATCCCTCGTTTGTAGAATTTGATTAAGGGTCCAAAAGATCCTTGTATTAGCTTTGTAGTTCCATATAAATTTCTCCCTTTGTAATTGTGTATGATTCAATTCCACCCGTAGACTTTCATTTTTAGAACAGAGGATCCAAAGTCTCTTTATAAGGATTACTTTATTCGTTGTACATATGAAACCTAGGCCTTTAAATTTCTTGGGATGTCTTACTACTGCCCATTTAATTTGGTTATATTAAGTTTTTTCCCTACTCCACTCTAGAGAAAGGCTTTTAAAACTTTGTCATTGTCTTTCGTCATATATTTAAGGACAGCTAGATAGCAGATCTAGTAAGTGTATAGATTGCTTAGTATGGAGATAGTAAGGAAAAATCTCCCACCATAGGATAAATTAGCATTGCACCAGATGTGAATCCTTCTATTTATTGCATTGAGGAGAGGGAGGCAATCCTTTTGAGAGAGTTTCTTTTCAGCTACAGACACATCGAGATATTTATAAGGAGGCTGATAGGTGTGAATTGAATCATATTTTATAGTTTGTTATTTATTAAGTGTTAATTTGAGTGTTTAGTATGTGTTTAGGCTAGAATTATGTTAGTTTGTATGTATAGGTGTTTTTTATGGGTTAGCATAAGTCTTTGATATTAAATATTATGTTTTTGAGGTACCTTAATGTGTTAATTAGTGTTTCAGGGCCAACATCAAAGAACAGAGAAGTTTTAGAGAATTTTATACCGAATAACGACCTACGATCGTGACAGAAACATGGGAGCCAGCCCACGATCGTGACATATGAGCCACGATTGTGACATATGAGCCACGATTGTGATAGAAGATTATGCCAAAGCTTATGATTATGGCCCAATTGCCACGATCATGACAGAAAGGGTCGGATGCAAGGTACGATTGTGGCCTGCGTCGAGCAGATGTACAAACAAGTGAAATCGTCAAGTTTCAGGGGATTTTTCAAACCATTTCAACCTGAAAATACCTTAAGGTTGCCAAGGTACTTAAAGAACAAGAGGAACAAATGTTAGGAAACTTTTGCTTCAACCATAATTTTGAAACCCTAGAGAGTTTTATTTAGAGATCGGGAAAGAAACGAAGGAAGAGAGATATGGAGAAGAAGCCAAAGCAAAGTACTTCCCAGAATAGGAGGTTTCCTACAGTTGCTGCCTTCATAATCCATTCTGAGTGTATTTCTGGTGTAGTTTCAATTTTTATGATTGTATAGAATTGAGGATAGTTGTTGGTGATAGATTTGTTCAATGTTGAGGATTGTCTAAACTCACCTTCAGGATATTTTATCATTGATATTAATGAAATTTGATTGTTTCATTTTCATTGGATTTCCTGTGGTTTAAATTCTGCACTTCATAAGTCGGTGATAATCTAAGAGGTTGAATCAAGTGAAAATCATTAAGTTGGGCTAACGAGAGTTAGGTAATTTAATAGGACAAGAATTAATCAAACCAGTAAATTTGTGTAAAGAGAGTTCTAGCATAGGTTTCGGTAGTTTTTGGACAATTTAGGATTTGGATAAATTGTGAATCGAGAGATTACAATTCTCACAATCTTATTAGAGTTAATATTAGGGTTAACGGTTATAACTCAAGAAAGTAATCAACCTTAAGACCGTCTAGAACCAGTAGTCCATTAAATCATAATTAGTTAGGTTTTCATTAAAGTCAGATAAAATTTCCCTTTCTCTCCATTGGTAGTTCTTAGGATGATTCTTAATTAGGTGTTGCATTTGCTATCTTGTTTATATTTTCAAATTAGATTCTTGGAATTGATTGTATAATTGAAATTTCTTGCTTGAGTTGTGTTCATTTTGAGTTACTGCGAATTGTTTTCGACCTTAGATTTTAGGATTAGATTAACCCTCCTCATAGGATTGACATCTTAGGTACTACATGAATGACTCTTGTGCTTGCAAAATATCGAGGTTAAATTATTAAAGCCTTTTCATATCAGAAACCTATGATCAGAGGCACTTGTTGAGTAAGACCCCTAGTATTTAGAAACACGTAGACCTATGAGTAGTGTCTTCTAAGGATTGAAATTGGTTTAGAGAGAAGTTTGAAATCCTCCAAGGCATCTAATAATTGTTATGTGTAGATTTAAGGTCAGCTCTATAAAGCAAGGAATGATCATCTGCAAAGGAAATATGGAAGATTTTTAGCTTATGTCACCTATGATGGTATTTGAAAGAGTGCTCTTTCCCAATCTTTTTTGGTTAGTCTGTCAAAGAATTCCATATAGTTAGACAAGAGGTAAGGTGATAATAGATCACCTTGTCTTACTCCTATCATTGCCTTATATAGCCTAGTAGGTTCTTCATTTACTAGTAATGAGTATGATACAGTTGTAATGTAGCTTTTAATCTAAGTAATGATGGTTGGAGGAAGTCCCATTGCTTGTAGACCTAAGATAATGAAGCTCTAGCTTATAGAATCAAATGCTTTTTTAACTTCAACTTTGAGTGCATAACTTCTTATGGAACTCTTGGTGTTGTAGGATTTAAACAAGTCTTGGGAAATAAGGATACTATTCCTAGTGTTCCTTCTAGGGACAAAAGCACTTTGACAAAGATTGATGAATGCTGGCAAACTAAATTTTAATTTGTCAGTAATAATCTTCTCAATCATTTTGTAAACCACATTGCAACATACAATAGGTCTCTAGTCATTTAGGGAAGATGGCTTAAGAACCTTTAGAATAAGGCAAATGTAGGTTTTGTTAACCTTATTTAGCAGTCTACCTACTATGGAAAATTCTTTAACTTCCTGTCTTACCATTTCTCCAATGGTATTCTAGGTGGCTTGAAAAAACCTGACGTTGAACCCATAAGGGCTTATGGCTTTATCTGGATGGATTGAGAATATAGTGGATTTGATCTCTTTAGAGGTGACCTTTTTTATGAATGTTCCATAAGTTTCAAGTGTTAAGGAGATTTTTAGTGATTTTGTAAGGTCTGCATATATGAATTGTGTATTATGTTGGGATCCAAGCAACTTAGAGAAATAGGGTGGAGGTGGGTGGAGGTTTTTTTCTTCCTTACCTTCCTTTCCCCTTTCGATTTACTAGTACCAGGTTCTGACTGGAAGACTGAATTGCTATAATTTCCTTCATCAAGATGAGCCTATAATAAGCTGTTAAGAGATTGTGCTTTAGATGCTTCATGAACTGTTTCTTTGCCATTCAAATTACTGGTAAGGTATGTAGTAGGGGTGATTAAGCCTTTATCAGTTCCATATTCAACTCTTTATTTAGGAGGATTGGCAGGGATTTTGCCAGTTCCATTTGTTTCAAGGGGAGTTCTCTTTCTCTATATTAGGAGTGTGTGAATCTAGGTCTACCACATTACCAGTATTAATATTAGAGACCTTAACTGGTTCTTTAGATTTATGGATCTATGTTTGCACTAGTTCCTTCTTTTTTGGTTTCCATAAGTAGGAAACCTTGAGTTTGTCCTCAAACAATTGGTTATCTTGATTTACCATTATTATTCTCACATATTTAGGTAATTCTGCATCCATATTGACCTTTACACATACCCTAACATGTCCAATTATTTAGAGGTTTGCAGTGTGTTCATCCAAGCTAATAGGTTTACCTAGTGTGCTAGGAAGATAGCTGATTCCCTCTCTAGACTAGTTTTCTAAGGGAACTTTGGTCAATATGAGAGGCTTACCATAAACATGCCATAGACCAAGCTCCTACACTTTCTGAGTATTTTCCATCGAGGTAAACGTGAAAATAAACATGTCAACTTTATTTATAAGAACCTTTTGTAACCCAAATTTTTTCCAAGAATTGAGGGCCTATTATTGAACTGCAAAAAAATGCTACTCTTTTTTGCTAAGAATAACCCACCAGAGTAGTGCTCCACTTCTTTGCACGAAGCTAGAGTACTTCAATAGAAGGTTTAACATGTTCCTTAGGGATAGTAGGCACATACCTTCAAGAGCTAAAGTTTTCAAAATCTTTATTTCTACAATAGGTAGTTTAATTGATAAAGCAAAACCAGAACTAGAGGTAATACAGGAAGCAAATGTAGGAGAAGAAACAGGAGAATGAGAGGGGAGTAGGGGAAGGCATGATTCAGTGAAAGAGTTAGTGGGGGCAAAATAGGATAGGGGATAGAAGATGTGGGAGTGACTACCATAATTCACCTATAATAATAAAAAATTGATAGAGGATTAGAGGCAGGAATATAAGGAAATAGACAGGTTACTAAAAGCATAGCAAACTAGATCGAAGAAAGATTTTAAGCAGGGAATAAGAGGGAGTTATTTAATGAGAGGTAAGAGCATTTTAGTGAGAGAGAACACTTTTACTAATCTTAACATCAACTTAGTATATTTCATCAATTTGAATCTTTGTTAGTATCAATATCAATGTTAGAAATATCATATCGGTACTGGTACCAGATTTGATTCTGGTACGGTATTATACCGGTACTAGTTAATATTGGGTATCGTTTCGGATAATTTTTTAAATTTATAAAATAGTCCTTAAATTTTTTTAAAATTACAAAATTGTCCTTCAATATGTTGTAGTGTATCATTTGTAATTTTTCATCAATCTCATCTCTAAAAATCATAATAATAGAAACAACAATTCATTTATTTTTATTAATATTATTTTTCACATATAAATAATAATCATAATTAATATGAAAAAAGATTATTTAATCATTATACAAATATAAAATTAAGAACAATACAAAATATTTTAAATATTAAAATTTTATCATATAATAAATAATAATTATATCAAATATCAAATAAAAATGATAAGTATACTCCCTTCATTATCTAATGTTACTCTCCTCCATTTTAATAATATCTCGTAGTTATCATTGCCACATGACTAGGATGACTTCTTCATTATCTTAAGAATCAAAATCTTGAAAAAATATTGTTAGATTAATAAGAAAGAACATAATCACATAGATCATGTTAAAAATAGGATCTTTGCATATGCATAAATACCAAATAATCACATACTTGGACTATCATTGTATTTCCACCAGCTAAAGAACTTTTCTGTAAATCATTTAGTCTTCTTATTTTTCATATGAAACAAAAGCAAAATAGAATATCAAAAATACACAAAGATAATTTCTATGCTTTTGGTTTTTGGTTTTTACATTCAAAATACATAGCTACCTTTGGTAGTTATTCAAAGCATAATTACAACACTACCCCTCATGGGTGTAAAATGATTCAGTATCTCCCACTTACACATGATGGGTTGTCATCTAATGAAAAAGACTCTACAGTGCTTGTACTTGTTTAATAACTGGTGTGACTAGCATACGACGAGAGCACATTGCCATATATATGTAAGGAGTATATGACATCCCAATTAACAAATTGATCCTAGGACTTATGTGTCCTTGAGTAGACATTGTATGCTATACCCTATGTCAAGTCTCACATTTGCACTTTCCTTTAATCTCATTTAGTTTCTTGTGTCATGACTGTATTTAAGTTCTCTACTAAAGAGACAATGGCCATTTATGAATTCTTTTTATTCAAGTTAACGATCTAAATAAATGACCATCCTTTGTTCTCAACTCTCTTTTGATTTAAATTTAATTTGCTTTCTTAGAATTATTCCATAGGATCGCATCTTGCATGATCTTTTGGTAATAACCTAAAGTAACAAACCTTAAATTCAATTCCCAAGAATGAGACAAGAGTTATAAGGGTATATAACGAGGTTCTTCTTAACCTCAAGGGTCTCACACAATGTAAAATGAGATATGGAGACTTACGTTAATCCCTTTTGTGGTCAGTTTTGCACACATGGTATGAGTCATATGCTAGGTATTTACCTACTTTCTTTAACTTGAACATCTTTCATTCAAGAAATACCGTACATATGATAGTTCAAACATACTTAATGTTTAACTTGAGTTCACTTATCTACTTAAAACCTATTAAGAACTCACATATGGCAATGTAAGACAGATATAGTGATCATTAAATCACTTTGAACGAATTTCCTTGTGACATTTATGGTTTAAGTTTCTTGCACTCAATTATCACCTCAATAATAAACTTGTAACATGTCTCATCTCTAGCAAGCATAAATGCCAGATATGATTTCCCATGTGAGAGGGCCAATCTCTAATTTGTCTCATATACTTGTGATTCATCCCAAAATATATTTGTGTAAAACATATATGTCCATGAATAAAATGATACATATTGTATAATCTTCATCATACATTATATCCAAAATATGACATTATAATGAGTGAACATACACATAGAAATGTTTATTAGTACATGTCAACATCTACGTAGTCCTAGTGACTTTACATGCCCAATGTATTCATCTCTGGAAATTGTCTTTGTCATTGGGTCTGTGATCATATCTTGTGTAGATATATATTTCATGTTCACTTCTCCTCGTACAAATATATCTTTCACATAATTATACTTGGTATCTATGTGCTTTGTCTTACAATGAAATTTAGGGTCTTTAGTATAAGCGATTGCAACTTGATTATCACAGTTAATGGTCACTGGATCAATTTTGCTTTTAGTGACTCCCAAATGCTCTAGGAATCGATGAAGCCATACAACCTCTTGTATTGTAGTTGAGAATGTTATAAATTTAGCTTCCATTATGGATAGTGCAACACAAGATTGTTTCTTACTCTTCCATGATATTGCTCCATGGTTTAGTAAGAATACATATCTTGAGGTAGATTTTCTTTAATCTAAATCTCCTCCCTAATCTGCATCTATATACCCTTGTATTTCCTTGATAACATAATGCATAGTCCACAGTTCCCTTTAGATACCTCAATATTATCTTTACTGCTTTCTAATGTGCTTGGCCTGGATTTGATTGATATCTACTCACCATTCTAATAGCATAACAAATATCTGGTCTCGTACACATCATTGCGCACATAAGACTTCCAACTTCACTGGTATTAGGAACATTCTTCATTTGTTCTTGTTCTTGTGGCATTGACGGGCAATTTCTCCTACTAAGGCCTTCACCTTTAGTAATAGGATTATTAATTGGTTTGGAATCTTACAAACAGAATCATTCAAGAATTCCTGGATTGTACATCACTTGTAAAAGTGATAACAATCTCTTCAAATGATCTCTTGAAATCTTGACTCCAAGAATGTATGCCGCTTCACCTATATCTTTCATTTAAAAATTTAGATGATAACTAATCTTTAATTTGCTTAAAGAACACATAGTCATTACAAGCAATAAATATATCATCCATGTATAAAGATAAAATTGTGAATTTATCTTTGGATCTCTTAACATACACACAATAGTCTTCATCAATCATTTGAAAATCATACGAAATGATTACATTATGAAAATGAATGTACCATTGTCTTGAAGACTGCTTCAAGCCATAAATCAATTTTAATAACCGACATACCTTATTTTCTTGACTTGCCTCAATGAAACCTTCAAGTTGTTCCATATAGGTTTCTTCTTCTAATCCTCCATTAAGAAATGCAGTTTTCATATCCATTTGATGTAATTCAAGATCCATTGATAACTTGCATTTTGTGCATGTTAATTGTTTGTGTTTTATGTTCTTTTGATAAGCTTTTGCGATAGTTTGCTTGTGTTTTATGGTAATTCGTGTCTTTGCATGTTCTAGGTGATGAAATATCAAATGATGCAATTTGGAGCAAAATTGGCTAATCTGGAACTGAAGAGGATTTCAACATGACCATGTTGAAGGTGACTGTGACGCAGATCTGGCAGATTATTATCTACGAATTTTGACTTAATCACCTTGGGAATTGGGCCTCAATTGCACAACTCATTTTACTGATGAAGTCAAATTGTGTCTTGACTCATGGAGGGGCCCACTTCATTTATTAAAAAATCTAACCCATCATGGGAGGGGCCCACATCATTTATGGACAAAAACAAAGACCTAGACAACTTAAAGAAGGCTGGAAAATAGATTGGTGGCAAACATTAAAAATAGGAGAAAAGAGAGCAATAGCGGCAGAAACTTGGGGATTAAAGGTGGAGACGATTTTGACA
>JAOSBN010014041.1:0-18047 GCA_027563595.1 Erythroxylum suave | reverse complement strand
GAATTAGGAGTCAACAAATGCATAAATACTTAAGAAAGTAGGGCCAATTTATAGCATAAATTTGGGTCAATCACATATTCATCAAATTAATATACAAGTGGAGTCAAGTCATCCTAAAACTAACTTCCTAAGTCAATATTAATAATAATCACATCAATAATCTCTTTGAAATCAAAAGCATAAACGCCCTTACCAATATCTAACTCAATGCAATCAAGTGTTTAGGGTGAACTCTTAAATCAATGAATAGTAGAACTCTTACCATAGGCTTGAAATATTATCAAATCTCCACCACTTACGTAAACTAGAAGCAAAAATTAGAAGGTTTTTATAGGGGTTTTAATGAGGCTTAGGTAAGGTATGATTGGGATAATAAAAAGTGTTCATTTAAAAGAAATTTACAAAAGAAACGTCATAGGAAACTTGTTCATAATATACATATGTCCATTATTATAAACCATTGTTATTATATTTTTCTTGTCTATACTCTATTTTTAATTAATCATCTTTTTAAGCATTCATTATGTATAACTATTGAAGAGGTATTGGACTTGTCAATATTTCAAGTTTCAAACTACCAAATAATGTAAATAAACTTCAAGATTCAAAATAATAAAAAGGCTTCAAACAAAAATAGGATAAAGGTTAATATATTGGGACTAATTAATGAAAAAGGCTAAGGCTTATCTTAGTTTTTCCTAAAAGATAAGTTATAGGTAAGGTAATTATCAAAGAAATAGTCTAAAACAAGTTGTTAAATATAAGTGCCTTCATCACTTTAATGTTTCTAATTTAACAAATGTGATCTTAATGTGCATAATAAATTCAAGTTCTAGAATCATTCAATTATGCTTGATAACAAACACAAAAGAAAGAAAGAGCTTAAAAGTTTTAAAATTAACTATTAGGCTCAAAAGCTCATAAAAAAGATGGGTTTATCTGAATAAATAGTATGTAATTTCATTCAACTTGATTATCTTAATGATTAATTAATCTCCACACTGTTGTGCATTTTCCTCAATGTACATAATATAAGCATATATAATGAGTGAGAAGGTTAAGTGGTACTTTCCTGAGTAAAACAACTTTTTGAATTTGATCCATCTAATATTATATTATATCCTTGCAAAACATAAACAAAAAGGGATAAAAATGATAAAAGAAAAAAAAACGTATAAAATTAAGAAAAAGAAAGATCATTAACTATAAATTTAAAGAAAAGAAAATAAGAAATAAACAATTAATAAAGAAAAAGAAAGACAAAATGTGAATCCTATCACTTTGATTGATCCAGGTTACTTTAACAAAAGAGGGTCATCAGGTAGTTGATTCTATATCGATGGAGGGGCTGTTGAGGAAGTGCCCTTGCTAGATGTTAGAGGTTAGAAATTGATGCCTAAACGGCTCGCCATTAAAAACGTCAATTCTCCCATCCATCTGATTTTAGGCTCTGGTCTTCTTAGATGTTTAACTGTAGTTTCGAGCTGTCCTACCCACTCATTAAGCTTTACCTACTTTCATTAAATAGTCTTTCGAGTCCCAAAAAGTTAGCCCACCCATCTCTCTAATAGTGCTATAATTACCTGAGCTAGTTTTGCATCCTAGCTTTGGGACCTCTCAGAATATCCAACTCTGGGGCTTTATATCTCATCTCAGGTGATGGTGGATGTGGTTGCAGTGGTTAGTCTTCTACATATTGTTTCGCTTTATCTCTACCCTCTGTTGCTAGCTCATCGAGTTTCTTAATAAGTTTATATATGTCACTTGTGGTTCCTCGATGTCCGTTGACCATTCGTATGTGCTACATTACTACTAAATTCAGTGCCACTATAGTACTCATTTGTTGCATCAATGGTAGTTTGATCGGGCTTTTATGACGTGTGTAAGTTTTAATTGATTAACCTCAATAATCCACAATCATACAGGTCATTTGCATAGTACCTAAGGTATTGATCCCACGAGGAGGGATAATCTAATCCTACAATCTAAGGTCAAAATAAATTGCAGAAGTTTAAAATATAAGGAAACCAAATCAAGAATTCAATTCAATCAATTCAAGAATCAATCACAAAATATTAACAATTTAGCAGTTGCAACATACAATCAAGACTCAATATAAAGAATTACCAATTGAGAGAAAAGGAATCTGACCTATCTTTAATGTTAACTTAATCGATTATGAATTACTAGATTATTGGTCCTAGATAATCCTCGGGTTGATTATTCTCTCTCGACTTATAAACATTAACCCTAATTCATAAAACCTGATCAGATTATGGAAGCTACAAATTCTCAATTAAAAACTATCCAAAACCCTAATTAGATCTGAAGTTGTCTAATAAACTATAGGAAACCTATTCAAGATCTCTCTTCGCACAATTTACCTATTTGATTTAATTCTCGTTTCACTAAATCACCTAACTCTCATTAGCCCAATTTAATTATTTTCCATTCGATTCACTCTCTCAATTTTTCACCAAATTATGTAATTGCAAAAATTAAATCACAATAAATCCAAATAACACATAAAGAATTAGATTTCATTAAGTCAAAGATAAAACCTGGTGGGTTTAGAAGCAACATCAACATCCAAAAATCCTATCATCAACTATCATTTCAATTATATACAATAATAAAACTGAAAATGTAGGAAATAAGAAATTGAATGGACGACAAGAGGTAGCAACGTCGAGAAACTCTTGATCTGGGAAGTACGTTGAGTTGACTTCTTCACCTCTTCTCTCTTCCTTCTTCTCTTTTTCCATCTCTAGATAATTCTCTTTGGGGTTTCTCTCAAAGTGGCTGATGCAAAAACTCCCCCTTCCCGTTTTTCTTACTCTTTAAATAACCTTTTGTGTTCTAAGCAACTCTACAATTTTTTCGGGGTCCAAAAGGTCAACAAATCCCTCAAAACTTGACATTTTTGAGTTTCTGTGCATCTATCGATGCAGGTCATAATTGTGGCCTTGTATACCACGATTGTGGGCTGCATCTGAGCATTTTGTCATGATCATGGCAAATAGGCCACTATCGTGGGCCATGTTTTGGGCCTTTGTCATGATCATGGCATATGGGCCACGATCGTGGGCTAAATCCAGTGCTTCTGTCACGAGTGCCACAATATTGGCCCATTTTTTGGCCCAAATGTCTCTGAAGCTTCTTCGTTCTTTAATGTTGACCTTAAAACACTAACAAACACTCGAAAACATAATAATTAAGCTCAAAGACTTGTACTAACCTATAAAACACTCAAAAAATAAATAATTAACAAACTAACACAATTCTAACCTAAACACATACTAAACAATTGAATTATCAATTACATATATATCAAACAAAATCTTAAAATGCGATGCAATTCACACTTATCAACATCCCTACACTTAAACGTTTCCTTGTACTCAATAAAACAACATAACAAACACATAAAATCACATAACATATAATGTAGTGATGATACAATGGCTTCAAATTTATGAAATAAATTTAATTTAAAGCACAACCATTCAAGTCATATCAAATCATTAACAAACAAAATCTGTGTCTAAGGGCTTTAAACTAAATATATATATTAATCTAGATCCAAGTGTTAAATTATTTATCCTTCTTAATTACATTTTTTGGTCATTCAAACTCTATAACCACTCCTAGGTATGATTTCATGAAAAGTCAAGCCATTATAAGTTCGGTAGTTTTTTTTAGAAAGAACTTTTTAATAATTAAACAAGGGCCTAGTCTTTTACTCAGAGGCAATGGTGATGAATGATGATCTGGTTACTTGAATAAATCATTTTTTATTAAGTTGCTTGGTTGAAATGTCTTTATAGCCTTTTAACGTGGAGGCACACATTTGTGATGCGTGTCGATTCGGTTACTCAGTTACAACACGTTTTCAAGTAGCTACTAGCTCTATTTATAACCAGAAGTCTAGCGAAATAATAATTTATTTAAAATTAACAAACATAATCATTTTTATTTGCCTACCTTGTTGCTTAAGCTACTCGTTTTCATGAAGAAATACTAGTGAGCTACTTTACTCGAAAGACCTTAAATTATGAATGAATGTGACAATTTAAAGGGTGATAAACTCATACTAAATCCTAATTAAGCTGCATATTTAGCCAAAGAACCCAAGTCACTAATTCTATGAGCTAATGAATTTTCACAACCTAATAAACTATGTTCAAAATTAAATCAATTTCAATCCATCTAAGCCATTTATACATTCAAATGATTCAAAAAAGGCAACCTATTGACTATCATACAATATGCAAAACTCACATTCAAATCAAAACACATAACCCTTGCCACACTTGAACAACATATTGTCCTCAATGTGAGAAGTGGACAAACAAACACATATGGAAAGAAGAAACGTAAAATTAAAATAAAAAAGTAAGTAAAGACTAAAGTTAAAAAGAAAAGGGTTATAATAAGGCCTCATAGTGATGGAGGCGGGGATGGTGTTGGAGGTGGCTGTTGGATGCCTTAAGCCTAGAAATAACAATGGATATGATGTATTTCCTGACTCTGATGTCAATAAGCTCGAGCCATCTCCATCATGCTTCTAGAGTTCTCCACAAGTGTATTTGTGATTACCTTGGTGTTCGCAGAGATTATATCAAGCACTTTCTTCTTGCCTAGTTCTTTAGTTTCTTTTTCCTCTTCAGACTCCTCGCTAGTCAAATCCTCTTCTTGTTGTTGCTAAGCACCTGAACTTGCTTGACTAGTTTTGATCTTGATGTGTGTCTTGGCACTAATATCCTAAAGTTCCATATTATGAGACTTTAGGATTTTAGCTCTCCACAGATGATGATGGTTCATGAATTCAGGATGATAGGTTGTGAGTCCATTGCACTCAACTCCATATTAGTCAGCTATGGCTGAACCAAGTAACCCATTTCTAAGTTATTGCTCCTCTTACGTCGAGTAGCAATAATTGCATTAACGATGTGGGTGGTTGTTTGAACTGGGATGTTATGGTCCATGCACCACAATATAAAAAGTTCCTTCGTCGAACACTTGTTGGTTTCTATTTTGTCAAAAATAGTTTGACATATGAATTTGTACAAAAACAAGTGTTCATGGCTTTTAATGATGTTGTTGTGTGCATTCTTAGCGTCGAAATGCTTTAACCTAGTTAGTTCAATCTAGTAGGGGTAACACGAAAATCATCATGCTGATCCACTACAAACGACTCGAGGAAATCACAAATTTCATACATAGTCTTATAATTAAACTCAAAAAGTTTTCCCCGTAACCTAAACCATAGTTCCCTAGGTTTGTTGGATTTGAATTGAAGAGATGTAAAGAATTCTAAGGTAAGTTCTTCGTAGAATGGGTATTGAAATTTAATGAACTGTCCTTATTGAATGCTCTCTACTAAATTTTTGATCTCGTCTCGCAATTCTAATCTATCTAAAGTTTCAAAATGAAAATACTTTAGAACCATAATTTGTTTATTGTAAAGAGAATTAAAGCAGTTACCTTCCTCATTTGAGAAGATTGGGAAAGGTGCTCTATAATTGGCTGCCTTGTTCCTTTTCCTCATCATGAGAATTGGTTTTGTCTCAATGATTGATCCCGTTTTGCTAATTGCTTAATGCATTATATACTGGCTTGTGAGTAGTAGAAGTTGGAAGAGACTGGAAGTTTGAAATTTTGGGTAGAGATAAGAGAGTATTTGGAGGTTCTAAACTTAAAGAGATAAATTAAAAATGAAAGTGAGTGAAAAAGTGAAGTTAGAAATAAATATATAGGTGGATGGAGGGTAAAATGGTAAAAAAGGAATCTAAAATTTGCGTGACCCTTTTTTTACCTTGCTATAGGCCACCAAATTTTAATTTTTTCTCTTCTTTTGTCCTTCTCCACTTTTCTAAAATCAATTCTTAACTCTTTATGGCTTTTTCACCCCTCTTCGCTTACTTCCTCGATCATCAAATTCCTGTCAAAGTCCTATGCCTTCCCAATTTTATTTGGAAATGAAAGAACTTAACTACATAATTTAATTATCTAAAAATTAGGGGAAATAACATCAAATTAACAATCTATAGGTTGCCTCCCATGTAGCATTTCCTTTAACATTGGTAGCTCGATACTCTTCTTCTACTCAAGGTGGTTCGAACGAATCATGCAATGGTAGTGCAGTTAACGATCTCACAATTTGCACTTGAGCTCCCATGCCCTAGATTCTGCTCTTCCTCTGCTTCTGCTTCCTTCACCTTCTTCTTCACAATTGTTTCTTTCTAGATGCATTCCTAAGATCCTCAATATCTTCCTATTGTCCTCAAGGTTTAGTTTCCTTGAGATTAGTTGGAGGTAAGGGAGGACTATTTACTTCTTCGACACTTTGAAGGTTAGTTGATGCTTGCTGACCCTCAGAGTTAGTTCACTCCCATTAATGTCAATTATAGAGCAAACAGTAGCCAAGAATGGCTGTCTAAGGAACATAGGGGTTTCCATATCTTCTCCAATATCCAATATATAGAAGTCTTTAGGGAAAGAAAAGTTATTAATTTATACTTGCATGTCCTTAATATTTGCCTTCGGTTAATGAATTGTTTTATCCGCCATCTTCACTAGCATCTTCGTGAGTTCTAACTCTCCTAACCCTAAATTTTGAGTAAAGGTATAAGGCATCATATTGATACTTGCTCCCAAATCTAGTAATGCCCTGCCTATCTCGACTTCATTGATACTACAAGGAATGTAAAAATCCCTTGGGTCCTCTTTCTTCTGTGCTATGTTTGGTTTTTCTTTTGCTGTTCGCTCTTTAACCTTCTTCTTGTTTGATTCCTTTAGTGTGAACTTCGTTTGTACATGTTCCGTTATGTCTTTAACCTTTTTAGAATTCCTCGTCACCCTACTTAAAATTGACTTCCGTTGAGCAAGAATAGGGTACGAAAATTTAGGTTAAGGTTCCTCGATTTGCTCAATTACAGCTCACTTGGAAGAAATTCCATAATTATTTGTCCTTCTACCTTAACTCCGTCTTCCTTCGCATGTTCGAGTTTCTTTTCCTAGGTTTGAGTGATGGCCATAATTTGTTCCTTTATGTTAGACTTGGTATTTCTTACAAGGGCATTTTGAGTAGAAATTGCCTTAACTAGTTAACCTACTTGGACCTCTAGATTGTTTATTGAAGAGGCGTGGTTCTTAGTGACTTGATCAAATTTGCTTTTAAGCCACCTATATGAATCCTTCAGGGTTACAATTTTATCTAAAATCATATCCAACTTGGATTCCATTAAACTCGATTTATCTTGTTGGAAGCCTGGTTGTCCTTAAAGTCTGAACTATCCTCCAAAATTGTTTGTCCATGAGAAGTTAGGGTGATTCTTACACCCAGGGTTATAAGTGTTGGAGTAAGGATTGTTTCTCCACCCTCATCCATATTGAGCTCCCATATAAGTCATTTGCTCTGGATCACTTTCCTTCATCAAGAAACAGTTCACTATATCATGGTCCATTTGTCTATAGAGTTTACACTTTAGTTGTATGACTTTTATAGAAGTTGAGGATGTTGCCTTCATGTTATTAAGCTATCGAGCTACATTGTCAATTTTAGTTTGCAGCTCTGTCATTTGATCGACAACCACAATTCCTTGTTGTTCTTGAAAAGTAACGGTTCATCTATTTCTCTTGTTTGTCCATACGCAGCTATTACTCGCCATCTCCTCTATCAGCTCTTCCGCTTCATCTACTATTTTTCTCATCAATGATCCTCCTAAAGCTATGTTAATTATGCCTCTTGTATGTGATGTTACTTCGTTATAGAATGTCTGCAACAAGAATTCCTTAGATAAATTATGGTGTGGACATTTTCGTTGCAAATCCTTGTATCTTTCCTACGCTTCATAGATCGATTCCCCACTAGTTTGCTAGAAATTAGTAATCTCCTTGATGTTCTTTTTGGTCTTGGTAAGGGGAAAATACTTATCTAAAAGGGTACAAGCTAGTTGATCCCAAGTTGTGACATTGGTTGGGTTGAGAGAATGATACTAAGCCTTTGCTCTATCTCTAAGGGTAAAAGGGAAAAGCCTAATTCTGACTGCTTCTTTCGACATCTGATGGTATTGAAAGGTATTATGGCTTTCAAGAAAGTTCACTATATGTACGTTAGGATCTTCATTCATTAGTTTATAAAACTACACATTTTGTTGAAGCATATTTAAGAGGGCTAGTTTAATTTCAAAAGATGTTGCTTGTACGATGGCCTAACTACTCCTTGGTTAGCCGCATTGAACTCTGGTCTCATAAAGTCCATAAGGGACCGTTGTTGGTGTCCTTGGTTCACTTCATGGTTCTTGTGAAAATTCCTCGACCATTGTTGCTTTCACGATTTCCTCTTCTTCTTCATATCGAGCTTTTCTAATGGACCATTCTAATCGAGTTATGTCTAAATTTAATGCTTTAGATGCATGACTCAATCTTCATATGACTCTTATGTTCATGTAAGAGCACGATTTCAGAAATAGCAAGAAAGAAAGAAAGAAAGAAAAAAAGCTAACTAAATGCCTTAAATTAAATAATTAAACTAATCACCTCCTCGACAATGGTGCCAAAAACTTGATTGTATAAGTTTTAATTGATTAACTCGATAATCCACAAGCACACGGGTCATTCATATAGTACCTAAAGTGTCGATCCCATGAGGAGGATAATCAAATCCTAAAATCTAAGGCTAAAATAAAATGTAGAAATTCAAAATGCAACAAAACTAAAATAAGAATTCAATTCAATCAATTAAATCATTTAAAGAATTAATCATAAAAATATTAACAATTTAACAGTTGCAACATATACTCAAGACTTAAACTAAGGAATTACCAATTGAGATAAAGGGAATTTTACCTATATTTAACACTAACCTAATCGATTATGAATTACTGGATTACTGGTTCTAGACGATCCTAGGGTTGATTACTCTCTGTAGACTTATAACCATTAACCATAATTCATAAACTTGATTAGATTATGGAAGTTGCAATTTCTCAATTAACAACCTATCCAAAACTCTAATTAGATCTGAGTTGTCTAATAAACTATTGGAAACCTATGTAAGATCTCTCTTTGCACAATTTACCAATTTGATTTAATTCTCGTTCTATTAATTCACTTAAATCTCATTAGCCCAGTTTAATTATTTTTCATTCGGTTTCCCCTCTCAATTTATCACCAAATTATGCAATGGTAGAACTTAAATCACAATAAATCTAAAACCCCGAAGGTAAGTTTAAAAGCAACGTCAACATCCAAAAATCCTATCATCAACTATCATTCCAATTCTATACAATAATAAAACTGAAAAAGCAGGAAACAAGAAATTGAAAGTATGATGAGAGGTAGCAATGTTGGGAGACTCTTGATTCGAGAAGTACGTCAAGTTGGCTTCTTCACCTCTTTTCTCTTCTCTCTTCCTTCTTCCCTTTTTCTATTTCTCGATAATTCTATCTAGGATTTCTCTAAAAGTGGTTGATGCAAAAGCTCCCTATTCCTCTTTGTCTTGTTCTTTAAATACCTTTTGTGTTTTTACCAACCCTAGGGTCTTCTCAGGGCTAAAAGGTTCGAAAATCCCTCAAAACTTGACTTTTTGAGTGTTTGTGCATCTGCCCGACACAGGGCACGATCACAAGACATATCTGAGCCTTTTATCATAATCACAGCAAGCAGGCCACCATCGTGGGCCATGTCTTGGATTTCTGTTTCGATTTTGGAATATGGGCCATCATCATGGGCTAACCTCAGTGCTTCTGTTATGATCTTGGCTTGTTGTACCACGATCGTGTGTTGTTGTTTCAGCCCGAATGTCTCCAAAACTTCTCCATTCTTCAGTGTTGGCCCTGAAACACTAGCAAATACATACCTCACAAATATAATAATTAAGTTGAAAGACTTGTACTAACCTATAAAACACTTAAAACATAAGTAATTAATAAACTAACACAATTCTAACCTGAACACATACTAAACAATTGAGTTAACAATTAAATACATATCAAACTAACCCTTAAAACATGATGCAACTCACACTTTTCATAGTTGATCAAGTAAACTCACCTGTTATGCCAGTATGGTATATAAGGTCTAATATATATTGTGCCAAGCTTTCTATCTTTGCTCTAATGCTTAATGAATTGCACAAGTGCATATACCAGCAAATTGGGGTCCTCTCACTCATACTTATAAGTAGTACACGTCTATGTTTCCAACAACTCTCGAGCTATCAACCTGACCACTCAGCATATGAATCAAAATACCATGAATGTCTCTGAGCGATGGATGTTGCAATGTAGAAGCTCTAGACTTGCTTGGGTCATAGTCATCTTCTGTGCTGATCCTACCCTAGGAGTGTCGAGGAGACAATCCATATGGAATTGTTTTATTGATTATTAGACTGTGAAAATTCCTATCTTATGTTAATAACTCTCTTAAGGATACTAAAATTTGATCCTAGGTTTATTAACTAAAATTCTTTATATTAAAGTTTCTAGGATTGCTTTATAGATTTATGAATTTTGCTATTAGGTTTGACCTTAATCCAGTGGATTTATATCGACCTATCTTTGTGTTTACAATCAACTCCTTTTAATTATAGTATATCTAGTCATGCAAAGGATTTCTCACTCTCTAATTTTTAAAATCAGATTGTATACTAATATTTCAAATATCTTAGAACATATATAAAACATATAATAAAACCACCATAGATCAATCAAAACAATTGAATTAAATAAAAGAATCAAAATGTATTGTAACATAAACTAGGTTTCATCATACCTAGACACTAAAATGTGTTTAGTTACTTATAACAGAAAATGAAATCAAAGATAAACTAGAAGAAAAATCAATAGAAAACAAAGAGTTCATAATTCTAAATCTCCTTTGTTTTTTATTGAATGTTCTTGCATACACGGGCACAGACTTGGCCTTGTATCTCTAGTTCGTTTCAAATCTTTGTTTTATCCTATGTTTTCATCTAAATTATTCTCCTTTTGATCCATGAAAGAAATTATTACCTATAAATGCACTTGGAGAAAATTAAGTACCAAATATATAATAAAATTACCAAATATTAAGCAAAATACATGAAAACTGGGTGTATAAATAAAGTCAAACATGCATCTATCATATATCATTTACTTGTGACTTTACATTCTCATATGTTAATTATTGATTTTGTTAGCGTTGTGTACATTTTTGTTGTATGACTTTGCACTGTGTGAATATGTTAATGGCGTGGATTAAACAAAACTAGCTTACCTTTGAATATGGTCATTTAAATTATAAAGGCATATTATTTTATGAAGTTTGTGTTTTAAATGTCTTTAAGATGAATATACATGCTAATTAGGATATGACACCTATTCTTTCACTTTATGAAATTTGTTTGCATACACTTACAATTTCATTCATTTAAATTGGTATACAACATAACTAAAGTGACATACTAAAAAGAAATAAGGTTTACTAAGAAATTTAAAAAATTGCATGCTAAATAAAATTTCTATTTCGCTAGCTCTTTTTAAGGAAATTAGGTTAAGAATAGAGCTAGTAGCCATTTGAGAGTTATGATATAGTTGAGTAATTAGGGGCATTCATGATAAAATGTTTGTCTTTACATCAAAAGGCTAGAATGACAATCCAACCAAGTAAATAAGAGAATTTACCTAGTTCAATAAATGGGGGAATTCATGAAAAGGTGTTTAACTATGCATCAAAAGACTAGGTGATCGTTAAAGAAAAAATAAAAGAAAATGGTACTCACAATAAAATTTAACCTATTGATCTTTTGAAATAGCAAGAATTTTCATGAAAGGATACTTAGTAATAAGTTACCTCTTTAATTGATTAGCAATAATGAGTGCATGCTTACAAGGGTCATAGCTGCATGAATAAAGTGTCAATTGATAGGTGTAGCTCATAATATATTTTAATAGGTGTTTTAGCGTGTTTATATGTGTTTATTAAATGATTTTTGCATGTATAGACTCACAATTAGTTTAATGTGAGTGTTTATTTATATTTTAAGTGTTGGTGTCATTTAGACCATGTTTTCATTCTTAGTTACATGTTTCTTGAGGTGTTTGATATGTTTCTTAGTTCTACGTGTATGAGCAGTATGGGTAATGTCGCAATTGTAACTCCTATGTTACAGTCATGATGGGAGAGAATTATTAGTCACAATTGTGAATCCATTGTCACGATTGTGTCAGAAAGAAATTTCACAGAGTCACAATCTTGATAGAGGTTTCCCGGGTGTAACTTTTTTTCATCTGTTTTAGGGCTCAGGGGTATTTTTAGAACTGATCAAAGGGTGAACCTTATAAAGCCTTAAAAAGAGAGTCAACATCTTGCAAAAAGTGGATCAAAAAATGAAGGTCGAGAAAGACGTCCAAATTATCAGTTCTCCAAATCAAGCTCCAAATAATGTTTTTCTTTCTTTCTCCTATGTTATTTTCGTCATACTTGATGTGTTAATTGAATTTCCAGATTTCCATTATGGTCATGATGATCTAATTTCTATATTGAGGTTTATTTTGTAATTATTTTGTGACTATAGTCTTTTTTGAATAATATAATATTCTAGTGTTGTGTTAATTGTGCATGCATATACTATAGCAATAAATAAAGAGAGTAAGTCAAAAGTAATCTAATTAAAAAGTAATCTAATTAAGTTATGCTACGAGAGTTGGTGATTTAATGTCACATAATTAACAAATCAACTATCATTTGAAGAGAAATCTTATGTGAGAACTTGATTATTTAATAGATAGTTTAAAATCTATTTGAAACATTAGGAAAGTTTTATGAGTTGAGAGGTTGCAAAACCTACAGTTGTATTCAATTATGGTTAAACAATTTGGTTTTGAGAGTAATCAACCCCTTATAAAATCTTGGTTCAACACATAATTGAATCAATAATCATTATGGGAATACAATAATGAAAGAATAGATCATTTATTCTCATCCTTGATCATCCTTAAATAATTGTGACAACTCACTTAATATTCATTATTTGATTGCTTTTATTTAATTATTTTAATTTTCTTTTATTATTTCACTCAAATCATCTTTTATTACCTTAGACAAAGTTAAGTTCAATTTGTTTTACTTATTCCTCGTGGGATCGATATCTTCCGATATTACAAGTTTATGATCCATATACTTGCAGATATTGAGAGTTTTATTTTAGGTAAAACATGTTCAACATCAATAAATGGAATAAGTTAGTGTGTTGGAACTTTTTTAGTGGTTGATGTTTGAGGCTAAGTTAATTCCATGAGATTTGATTCCACTAAACTATTACTATACTATTACATGATTGTTTGTTTTTGTGTTTATAAGTTTTGTATGTTTTCTAGCTTTAGTTTTGCTTGGAGACAAGTAATGTTTTAATTTCTAAGGAAAAATTTTCACTTTTCTTATTGTTTGTGTCATTTGAGCTTTAAAATTTGTAAGCCCTCAAATACCGCAAGCGTATGGGTCACGAACGTTGTGTAAGAGGTATTGATCCCACAAGAAGGGAGACTAATCTAATCCTATCTTATCTTAGGCTAAGAAAACTGAAATAATAAAAATAAAATTTCATAAGAAAAGTAAATTTAAGAAATTGACTGGCAATAATTGTAATTCAGAAATTAAAAAAAAAAGAAAAGAAATTTTAATCAATACAAAAACACAATGGAAATCAATAAAGATAAATTAACCACTTATGAGAGAGGGAATTTTAACTATCATTAATGTTAGCCTTGCTAATTATGTGTTATTGGGATGTCGATTATAGGCTATCGAAGGGCCGATTACTCTCTCTCAAGTTATAATTGTTAAATCCTAAATTATAAACCCTAATCAAATTATGAAATTTGCAATCTCTCAATTTACAAATTACCTATAACCTTAATTAGATCGGAAGCTCCCTACAATCAAGTTTCACACGGGATTTGTCTCCGTAAAAAAATTTGTATGATTGATTATTTAGTTAATTAAATCAACTAACTCTATTAACCTGATTTAATCTTTTTTATTTGACTCACTCTCTTGGTTTATTACTGAAATATAAAAATGCAATAATCAATCACAATAACCATTCAAATAAGCACAAATCAACTTTAACATTAAATCTAAGCAAAATCTTGAAGGAAAAGTTAGAACATCGTTAACAATTCGAAATCCATAACCATACAACCCATTTGAACCTTACACATTAAATGAATAAAAGGGGAAATAGGGAGGAAATGAAACTTAGGTTAGACGATTTAAGAAGGCAATGACATCGAGCGATCACCTAATTCGAGAAGCTTCGGCTTCAGAACCCTCCTCTTCTTCCTCTTCTTCTTTTCTCTCTCTCTTTAGGCTTTCCAAGAGTGGTTGAATGTAAAGCTCCCCTCTAGGGTTACATCATAATGCTTTTATATTCTTTTCCAAGAAAGAGAGTCTCTTTTTAGCGACTTAGCAGAGTTGAAGGAGATGATTTCAATCGAGATTCGACAGGACAACGCGCATCCCCACTAATAAAAGACACTGAAAGATGATTGCTCCAAAAACAAACGGCCAGTTTCTCGGCCAAGAGAAGAGGGAGCATGTCTTTCGACTAGCGAGATATTTCCTACCTGAAAAATCTTCTTCTAGTTTCCTGTATTCTAAAATGTTATATTCGACTGGAAAGCCATCTGAAATATGTGACGTACTAGAAACAAATATTCCACCTTTTGGATTGCTAATTGATGTCCTTTTGAATTTGGCCTTTTTAGACTTTGATCAACGCTTAGCTCTCTAAGGTAACACTAGTATGTTTCTGGGGTCCGAAATGTCCCTCGAAAGTTAGAATCTAGAAGTAACCCCGTGTCTGTCTATGCGGAGACCACAATTGTGGCCCCTAGTGGCACAATCATGGCTAACTTGTTTGACTCTCTGTCACGATCTTGGTAGATTCCCCATGATCACGGCCCTGTGCTTAAGCTTCTATCATGTTTGTTTCATATTTGCCACAATTGTGGCCCTGGTTATTGCCTGGCTCTTCTTTGATTATGCTCTGAATGCCTTGAAACACTAGCAAACTCATCGTGACACCTCATATATCTATAATTGAAGCTCAAATATATGTTCTCACCCAAAAAACACTTAAAAACCAAATCTTTATAAACCAACACAATTCTTACCTTTAAAACCACATTAAACACTCAAATTAACCACTAAACACACACTAAACTATCCACAAAAATAAAATGCAATCTACAACTATCACTTATGTTTCTATTATTGTATGAAAAAAGAGTCACTCAAAGTTGAAGTAACATCAAAGAAACTCTAGCTATTTCTATCACAAGACAAGAATAAACAATTTGACGAGTGAGACACTGAGAGGACATTAAAC
The DNA here is from genome assembly GCA_027563595.1 of Erythroxylum suave. Classification (NCBI taxonomy): domain Eukaryota; kingdom Viridiplantae; phylum Streptophyta; class Magnoliopsida; order Malpighiales; family Erythroxylaceae; genus Erythroxylum; species Erythroxylum suave. The sequence goes on along the minus strand of JAOSBN010014041.1, from coordinate 2,671 downwards.
AAAAAAAGGTGGAAGAACATAATCAAGGAGATCAGCAATAAGCCTTTATGGATTTCATGAGGTCATGGTTCATCATTGCATAATAAGGCATCACTTAATACCAATGCCAACCTTATTTGAAATAAAAATAGCATTAATGAATATGTTGTAGACCAACATGCAGTTCTGTAGGTTAACAAATGAAGGTCCTAATGCATATTCAGTAAACTTCTTAGAGATATATGATATGGTCCGATATAATAATATATCAAAAGATGTTGTTAAGATGAGGCTCTTCTGTTTTACCCTAAGGGATAGAGTAAGGCATGGTATCACCCTTTAAACCCTACAAACATAACGAATTGGGAGTAGTTGCTACATGCATTAGTTGAAAAGTACTTCCCTTTGACCAAGACAATGATGTTGATAAAAGAGATCAATAATTTCCAACAAAATGATGGTGAGTCACTATATGAAGCGTGGTAGCATTACAAAGACTTGTAAAGGAGATGTCCTCACTATAACTTACCCAAGGAATTCCTACTGCAAACCTTTTAAAATAGAGTTATTCCACTTACAAGAGGCACCATTATTGCATCTTTGGGAGGATCTCTAATGAGGAAGACAGTTAAGGAAGTAGAGGATTTGTTAAAAGAGATGAAAAATAATAACTATCTTTGGATATCAGATCAGAGTAGACAGCAATTGAACTTTCATGATCAAAAAGGAGTCATTGCTTTCAATTTGCTGGTAGAAATGTAGGCTAAGACTGAAAATTTAACTAGACAACTCAATAGAACAAAAGCCTTTTCATCTACTCCAGTTAAATCAATTCAGTGTAGATAAGAATTAGGTGGACAAGATAACCATGATACTATTGATTGCTTCTTGATGCAAAACAGTGATACGGTGTAACTCAACTATATGGGGGCACCATTTGATCGAGGAGTAGGAAACAAATCTTATTCTAACACTTAAAATCTTGGGTGGAGGAACCACCTAAAATTTTCTTGGTTAAATAACGCAGGTAACCAAATGCAGAATCAAGGTCTACTAGGATTTCAATAAGAGAAACTTAATGCCAATAACTCATAAATGGATAAGAATTTGGACAAGATTATGAGTATGGAAGTGATGTTTAAAAGGGTACTATAAATCATGCTTCTTCCATTCATAACTTAGAGGTTCAAATGAACGAATTGGTAAATGCATTGTCTACAAGAATTTTGGGGAGTTTGTCGTGCAATACTGAAGCAAACCTAAGGGAAAACTTAAGGCAATCATACTTAGAAGTGAGAAGGAACTTAAGCATGTTAAGTCAAGAGGACTTCACGATGATTAAGTTTGATGACAATCAAATAATGATAAGGTTAGAAATAAATAAACGTTTTGATAAGTGTGTTAAGTGCAAAGACGAAGTGGAAAACACAGACGAAGTGGAAAACACAGACGAAGTGAAAACACAAACGAAGTGGAAAACACAAATGACGTGCAAAACACAGATGAAGTGGAAAACACAGACGAAGTGGAAAATACAAACGAAGTGGAAAACACAGATGAAGTCAGAACACAGACGAAGTGGAAAACACAAACGAAGTTAGAACACAGACAAAATGAAAACACAGAAGAAGTGAAAAACAAAGACGAAGTCAGAACACAGACAAAGTCAAAACATAGACAAAGTGGAAAACACAGATGAAGTAGAAACACAGACGATACAAAGAAGAAGATACGCTAGTACATCGGACAGTTAGTTAGTTGGAGATAGTTACAGAACTCAACTAAATAACGGTTATCAAGGATTAAGAAGCTGCTGGAGACTTAGGTTATAAATACTGATCGTAGTCGAAGATCTTACAATCTTACAACTTTTGAGAAATTAGTGATCTTTGAGCTTTCAAGTGTTTACTTAGAAAGAAAAATTTTGTAGTGCGATACTAAGAGAGCTAACTCTACTGTAACAAAAGCTTACAATAACTTTCTAGTAAGAGAAAGAAAAGGCGAAGAGCCTGAAGAGGCTAAGGTAGAAGAAAGAATACTTTATGTAAGAGACCTGAAGAGGCTTTGGAAAGGAAGAAAGAATACTTGTAATTTGTCGAAGCATAGTGAAATACTCAGACGAACTCTGAGGACCGGATGTAGCCTACGGTTTGGGGTGAAACAGTATAAAAATCGCAGCGTCTATCTTCTATCCTTTTACTTCGGTTTATTTTGTTGTTAAAAAGTATATAGAAGTTATTTGTGATTTAACTATGTAACAATTTTCGTATAACTTTGTGATATTCTTTTAACAAACTAGAGAAGTTCTTAACTAGATTTTGTATTCACAAAAAGGATACACCATTCAACCCCCCTCTTGTGTATCTAGTTTATTGTACGTAAATTCTATATTAATGTGTGATTTACTTCAATTGGTATTAGAGCTCGGTTTCTAAGAACCACCTTTACAAAGTGAGGAAAAAGATCCATGGCAGAATCATATGTTTTTAGAGTTGAAGGTGCCTTCGTCACAAGACCTCCTACGTTCAATGGTGAAGATTATCATTATTGGAAGGGCAAGATGTGGCTTTTCATAGAATCCACACACATTGATCTTTGGGATATCATCGAGAATAGACCATACGAACTAATAGATGATGAAGGAAATACCATTCCTCGTAACAGATGGTCAGCTGATCACAAAGCTAGATTT
>JAOSBN010014030.1:0-18048 GCA_027563595.1 Erythroxylum suave | reverse complement strand
GATTGATTAATCTCCAGTCTCTGTGGATACGACTCTACTCACTCTAGCTACAATTTAATTGATTTTTCAGGAGTAGAGTTTATTTTTGGTGGATTCGACACCTATCAGAAATGCATGAATATGTTTTAGTTTTTTAAAGTTTATTGTAGTGATTTCTGAGCATTATTCTTTTGAGATTGCCTGTGAGTGGACTTGAAGTCCAAAATTTGTAGTTGAAAAATTGGTGTGAATATAGAAGTGTTTGATATTTTACAGGGCTTTTGAAAATTTTAAGAATGTCAAAATGTGGTCGTTATGTTGTTGAAATTTTTAATAAAGCGTTTTGAAAAAAATCCTACTAGTTTCCACCCTTTTAATGTTTCAAATATAAAAGGTTTTAACAGTTGAATAGCTTGTGCTTTATAGGAACCCTTTGATTGAGTTAGATATCAATTAGAGGGCTACTGTAGGGTCACTAAGAGGGCTTTACTAGAGTTTGGAAAGGGAAACTCCAAGACGGGTCCTTTCAACATGAACACTTTATAACCCAACTAATAGACTAACTCATTGTCGCACAACGTATAATTAAGAATTTGAAGCACCATGGTTAAGCGTACTTTTCTTTGCCTTTCACACTTGTGTTCTTTTTTCTTTTTTTATTTTTTCATTTTTTCAAGCATTTTGCATTCTTTCCTCATCACATTTCAAGAAAATCATAAATTAATATATCAGTTTGAAAATATTTGTTACCATTACATGTCTACCTCAAACCACATACCAAGAATTTTAAGTAATTAGTCATTCATTGCTTTAATAACAGGTTAAACACAAAAGTCAAAACACTAAGGCTTGGTCTAATTTTTTCATTTTTGTTTCAAAGAAAATGGTTTCAACTTCAACTGGGTTAACTAGGGGAATTAACACACAGTGTAAGTTTTAGAGAGCAAAAAAAATGTTAATCCTAAATGCCTTTATCATTTTAATACACCAAATTCACTAATGGTGTGAACATGCATAATAAAGCAAGTTCTAGAATGACCAAACCATGTGTAACAACAATCAAAAAGAAAATAATTTGAGCATAAAGAATGTAAAAGCTCTTTAAAGGCCCAATTCTCACTTATTTAAGTAGGCTTTTGTGAAATCTTACACATTTTTCATTCATATCAACCATTGAGGAAAAAGATAGTCATACTATCACCAAATCACTATTCATGCTTAGAATCCATCATGCTTTCCCAATTCAACAAAATAATTCACATTAACTTCCAAAAGAAAACATTTTATTTTTCAAATTCAAGAAAGCCTTTCCACACCTAAAATCTACGTTGTCCTCAATGTAGAAAAACATAAAAACGAAAGAAAATGTAATAAGAACATAATACAAATCACATTGAACATCAAAAATTAATGAAGGAGAGGAGATAATAGAACACAGAAGATAAACATAGAAAAGAAACTTCCCTGGACAAGCTATGGAGGAGAAGCTAAGTATGGCGTGTTTGTTATTTTTGTTATGGTAGTATGCTGATGAGAGTGATGATTTTTTTACATAGAAGAACCAAGTAGCTAAGAATATTGAGTTTTTAAAAATAAAATAGTTAAAATAAAATTAAAATTATTTAAGTAAATAAAGAAATTAAATAATTAAATGAGAAAAGAAAAAATCAATCAAAAGTCATTGGGTCACCTCATAATCGGCACCTTTCTTTATTATCTTTAGCTAGACACAACTTTTATTCTTCAAATTCATTCATAAATGGGTTGAACAAAATGAATCCCCTCTACAAAAGAGACATCAAAATTGTCAATGAAAGATTTAAGTTTATGACCATTTACCATAAATATTTTATTAGTCTATAAACTTTCAATCTCAATAACACCATAAGGAGAAATATTTTTGACAAGATATGGCCCAGTCTACTTAAACCTCAACTTACCAGCCATGAGTTTCAATCGTGAATTATAGGCTAAGACCTTTTGGCCTACCAGAAATTTTTTCTGATATAAGAATTCGTAATGTATGTTTTTGGTCCTCCCTTTGTACATCCAAGCATTATCATATGCTTCCAATCGAATTTTTCTCTCCCACTACTTGAACCTCAAAGTTGCATTGCTTAACTACCCAAAAAGCACGATGTTCAATTTCAACAGGTAAGTGACACATCTTACCAAGAACCAACCAATAAGGTGACATTTCAAATCGTGTTTTTAAGTAGTGCGATAGTCCTACAATGCATCATATATACATGAACTCCAATCTTTGCAATTGAGATTGACTGTTTTCTCCAAAATACTCTTTATTTCACAGTTGGAGACTTCAACTTGTCCATTTATTTGTGGGTGATAGGTGGTTGCTACTCGGTGATGAACTCCATACTTGTGCATCAAAGCTTCCACTGTGTGATTCCAAAAATGCGTACCCTGATCATTAATGATTGCTCTAGGTACCAAATGTAAGATTTAAGAAATCCTATAATAACTTTAGAATCATTAATGAAGGTAGCTTTGACTTCTACCCACTTTAAGACATAATCAATAGCAAGCAAACTGTACAATAAACCAAAAGAGCTAAGAAAAGGCCCTATAAAGTTCATGCCCCACAAATCAAATATTTCATAGAACAAAATAGGTGTTTGAGGCATTTCATTCTTTACAAATATATTTCCAACTCTTTGACATTTTTCACAACCTTTGTAAAATAAGTAGGCATCCTTAAAGAGAGTCTTCCAATAGAATATGCTATCTAAAATTTTCTTTGTTGTTCTTCTTAGACCAAAATGTCCACCATCATACTTATAACACAAAGTAAGAATGAAATGAATTTCATCATCAGGCACACACCCACAAATAATCTGATCAGAACCTATTTTCCACAAATATGGTTCATCCTATATATAATACAATTATTCAAATTATTCAGACCTTATTTTTTAAAAAAATTATTCAAATCATGTGAAAGCACATCAGTATCTAAGAAATTCACTATATCAACAAACGAAGGTTCCTTACATTCTTTACCTTTAACAAACCAAAATTGTTCATCTTAGGGACTCTGAACTTAGCAAGGGCTCTTCTTTGCACACTAGTCTGCTTAGATGATTAGCCATAGAATTGTGACCTCCTTTAAGATATTTGATCTCCTAGTCAAATTCTTGTAGTAGAAGAATCCATCATATCAGCCTAGGCTTTGTATCTGTCTTTTCCATAAGGTTTTTTAAGAGCTACATGGTCAAAATAAACAATAATTTTAGATGCTAATAAATAAGGCCTAAATTTCTTTAAAGCAAATACAATAGCTAAAGCTCCTTTAGGTAGTGGTATAGTTGCATTGTGCAAGCTTCGGTGTCTTGGAGTGTAGTAGATAACTTGGCTATTTTCCTAACTTTTTACCTAAGTACAGCCTCTACAACATGGTGACTTGCATCAGATATGAGTTCAAATGAAAAATCCGAATTCGAAGGTTGTATGATTGGAGCAAATATGAGCAATGATTCAATGTCTTAAAAGCATCTTGACACTCTTCACCAAATGTAAAAGTCACTTCATTTTGTAGCAATCTTTAAAATGATTGATTGATCTTGGAAAATTTTTTTATGAATCTCCGATAGAAACCTACATGACCAAAAAACTGCAAGCCTCCCTAACATTAATAGGATATGATAAAATTTTCAATTAAATATACCTTGGCCTTATCAACTTCTATACCCCTTACTAAAACTACATAACCTAAAAATATTCCTTCTTTACCATAAAATGGAAATTTTCATAATTAAGAACAGGGTTGGTGTCAATACAACATTACAAAACCTTAGACAAGTTATCAAGACAATTATTGAAAGAATCACTATAAACCGTAAAGTCATTAATAAAAATTTCAATACAGCTTTAAATCAAATTAGAGAAAAGACTCATCCTGCATCTTTGAAAATTTATTGGGCATTGCATAATCCAAAAGGCATACATCGAAATGCAAAAGTACCAAATAGACAAGTAAAGTTTTTTTTCTTGATCTTTTGGAGTTAATACAATTTGATTATAACCAAAATACACCCCAAGAAATAGAAAGGTAGTTCACCTGCCAATTTTTTAAGGATTTGATCAATGAAAGAGAGTGGAAAATGATCCTTTCTTATGGCAAAATTTAACTTACGAAAGTCAATACACATCAACCATCCAATTTGCAATCTCATACGCACTAATCCATTACTTTCATTTTTAACCAATGTAAAACCAGACTTCTTTGGAACCATATGCACTGAACTTACCCATTGACTATCAAAAATAGGGAAGATAATCCCTAAGTCTAATAGTTTCAAAATTTCCCTCATCACCACATCTTTAATTACTGGATTCAACTTGCACTGATGGTCTCTTATAGGTTTGAAGTTGGGTTTTAGGAGGATGAGATGCATACATACTGCAGGGCTGATCCTTTTTATGTCCACTAATGTCTAACCAATGGCTTGTTTATAATCCTTCAGCACTTGAATCAAATTCTCCTCTTACACCATGGTCAAATCATTGGCAATGATGAATGGTAGGGTCTCACCTTCTCCCAAATACGCATACTAAAGATGTGTAGTTAATGGTTTCAACTCAAACTTAGGAGCCTGTTCAACAAAAGGTCTATTTTTCCTATAAAAGTGGGTATTGTTATTCAAACAACCTAAGTCCGATGTCACCTTGGGGTTACTTCAAAATTTAACCAAGGATATATAATGTAACCTCGGGTCATTCTCTTTGAGGAGCCAAAAATGAAATTAAATTCCTAAGTAACTAAATGCAATGCAACCTAAACTATAAAATGGGGTTTGATTTGGTTAATTGTCATTAAAATTGCAATGAATTAAAATAAATAGAAAGGATTTGTTTTTGGTATTTTAAATTTAAAATGAGTGATATGAATTGTTAGTGAGTGAATGAAATGAAAAACCCAAGTGATTAATAATGATAAAATCAACCCTCCAATTCAATAGCACAGGCAATCATCACTTAAATAGATATGGGAGTTAAACACAATAAACCAAAAGTTATAATCAAGCTTTTAATCCAGCAACCGAGCCACCTCGAATTGTCACAAAAATGTTTTTCAAAAGTCCCAATCTACTAACTACCACTAGAATAGTAAAATAGAACTAAGGATACTAAAAACAAATGCTCAATTAGCACTCAATAATTAATAAAATAGAATTAAAGTCAACAACCGATATAACGATTCAATAATTTAATCCACCTTGAATAATCATCAAATATTCAACAAAATTTCAATACAAAGTCTTGAACCAAAACAAAGTAATGAAATTAAATCATATTCAACACAATATCAGTGGCTAAACAATAACCTAGCCACATGAATCTTCCAATATAAAATATAATCAATACACAACTCCAAATAATTAAATAGTTATCCTAGGACCTAGGAATCACTAACTAACTAAATGGGTAGGAGATTAATGTAGCTTAAACTCCCCTATAAAGACCCAAGCTCCTACCATTGCCGTTAATTAGAGGATTAAGACAAACTAGCCATGGAAAACCATAAAAGTTACTGCCAACAATGAACTCCAACAATCAGCCATGGAAGATGAGAAATAGGGTTTGGATTTGTGGGAGATGAGGAAAACAAAAGAAAACTAAATCTCCATGAGTGGAGACTACTGTCGATAGATTCCTCTTCTTTCTTTTTTCTTATTTCTACGTTTTCTCTCCTTGTTTTCTCTGTTCTATTTCTAAAATAACGCACCCCCAACAAAACCTTACTACATTTTAAAATTCAATGCCACCTAAAAACCTATTTTCTATATGTTTTTATTCCTCTCTGTCTGTGTTTTGCATCCTCTTCTATCCAGCATCTGTGCGTCGTGTTTTGGCCTTCACATCATCATTTTTGCTGGCTATCCTAAATGTCTATACTTTTTGCTTAGTCTGGTCTCTTTTTTATTTCCAAACATTGTCATTTCTTTCCTCCTTCCCCAGCTACTGCATTTTGTGCATCTCGTGCTGTCGTTTTCGGCCTCTCCTACTATATTTTGGTTCCTCTCAGCAGCATCTTTCATTCCTATGTTACGTCCTTTTGTTCCTCCTCTCTACCTTCTTGGCATTTTCTTCATCTTTTCCAGCCGTTTTTGCTTCTTTGCCTCACCTGACATTGTTGTTTCTTTCCTCATTCCAACTGCTACTTGTGCTTTATCTTTTGCTCATGTGCATTGCATTTTAGTCTTCCCACTGTTGCGTCATTTTGCTACCTTGGCTATCAGCGTGCTTTGTCATTTTCGGCTTCTCTTCTGCAGCTGCTTGTTTAATGCTTCAGACTGTAACTTCTTTTATCTTTTGAGTACCCTATAATAAAAATTACAAATAATATAGCATTAATTGTCCTAAAATAAATTAATCATAATTAAACCAAAATATGACAATTTTTGCCCCTATCAACGCAATTCAAATGTAAGGCACAATAATTCAAGTAGTAATCAAATAATGCAATTATAGTGATATGAAAAAATATATAAATAAATGAGTTTGTCAGTTATCTTTAGGTTACCCATATTATTTTCCACCATTTCCTTGTACCTGGTTTATAGCCTAAATTAAATCTACCCCTTCTTGTCTTCCTATTCTACCTTATACTCTACCTTATTCTCCTTTACCACTTATCAAGTTTAACTCCCTATATAGTTGATAATATATCAACTTCATCATAAACTTCAAAGTCATCCATTCAAGTAGTTATAGATGAGTCATGTTGTAGACTAGCTATGTAACTCTATATTGCTCCAATCTATCCCTAACTTCACTAAATTTACTAGTAAATTGCTCATATTGACCTTATATTATGTTCAAAATAATCTCTTGGTCCATCCCTAATCTTTACTCCTCACTCACTTCCTTACCTTTAGATGAGTTTTTTTTTAATTTTGATCTATAATGAACCATAAGAAAATTATAGTTACAAAAGCATTTTCTCATGTTTTTCTCCCTAATTCACTCTACGCAAAACCTAGACTCTTAACCAAAGTTGTTCACAAACTTGTTAATTTATTAATAAGGCTAGTTTTAATCTTTCCCTTTGTCAAATTACTCCCAAATAAGTAAATTAGGTGGAAACAATAAAGATGATGAAACTATTGACGAAGAAAAAAAAAACTTAACAAAAAGAATTAAACTCTTCATAATCTAACTGAACCAAATAAGAAAAAAGGAAGACTTTAATAAGAAATAATATAGAACTATATCAACAGCAAGAACAACTAGTAAGTAGGGTGTATATGATATTTAAAATATGTTATTAGAAAATGATTAGCAATCCTTACTTGTAAATGCCAGCTCCTTGTTTTTGGTTTAAGTGAGTCCTTTTCTAGAAGGTCAAATAACTAAACCTTCTCTTCACAAAACCTTGATGAATGTTGACTTCATTTTTTAATACTTTTTTATTAACTTGTAAAATTAAAGAACAATAAATAAGGACTTTGAAAAAAAGGGAAGAATCTTAAGAACAATAAAAATGATAAAGGAAATGTATGGGAAGAAAACACAAGAATATCGAAATGTGAATAAGCAAATTCAAGAATAGACTTAAATATAGAAGATGGCTCTAATACTATATTTTGGAAAGAAACTCATCAACAATACTACTAAAATTTGATACTATAATGATTAATATTCAGGATCATTTTATCAAGACAAGTTTGATTTAAGAACGGACTTAAAGTTAACACAAGAAAAAAATGATATGGAAGACCACACTTACAAAAAAGATAGAATTGTTAATGATAAGAACCTAAAGTTTAATGGACACTAGCAAGCTAGATAAGATCATTAGTTATTAGACTACCTAAAATAAGAATTTCTATAAAAATAAGAATTAAAGAAAAATCTCCCCAAGTATATTTGATTGATCAATAATAGTAGTCTTCTATTTTTTTATATCTATAAAATAGCCTTTCTAGGTTTACCTTAGGTAAATAGAAACCCTAATAACTAGAGTCTAATAAGGACATAACAATATGAAATTTCAAAATCTAGGAAGAATAGTAATGTTATTTTTATTTTGGAACTTCAGATGCTTACTTATATTCTATACACGTTGCAACATCCCATTACCATAGGATAGATACCCAAACTTTCAAGAACATAACCTATGATAATGGTATGTTAAAGCAAAATAATTCCAACTTACACTTGGCATCAACTAACATCATTTAAAAATCAACAAATTTTAAAAACCATTCATTGCATTAATCCACCAAAATTTACACTATTTTCTTTAGACAAATAATTACATAACCTCATACAGGTTCTAACAAAAACAACAAAATACAAGACACATCACTTCTGGAACTAACTGACAGACCTTTGAGCCATAACAAAATTCAAAAGGGGTCCGTTAGTCCTGTCTAAAGAACTAGGTCTCCTGTCTCGTACTTGAAAAATCATATTGCAATTTTTATGAGTTTTGCAAACTTAATGAATGAACCGTCATTGATGATTTCACCGGATCACATACACATAATACATATTTTACAGACACCCATTTAGATCACACACACATTCCAGATGTTCTTACAATATGGTTGTAGCACCCCACTCCCGCAAGGACTCGAACCCAACATCGTGGATGATATCCGAGTCGGTGCCCCGCTAGGGTGGCATGCCAGAGCACTTAGTCAGTCAAATCTCAGTACATTCTTTTAATACAATCAAGTGTAAATCATAGTATGCGGAAATCAATCATCAAATATGGCCCACTTTCCTTCTTAAATATTTTCAATCATAGCAATACAAACATCAGAGTTTCAATATCCCTTTAGGCCCTTTCATAAAAACGAAACACTTTAATCATAAAGTCTTTACATTACAACATAGGTCATGTACACTTTTTTACAAAACTTTCGAATTACATAATTCGATACAAAAGTTGTGGAATATACAATTCCATACAAAAAGAAAGAAATACAATGCAGACGCGAACTGATCCCAACCTCTATTCTTCACTTATGTTGTAGGTATACTACTGTTGGCCTAATGGGGTATTCTTTAGATCCTAAAAAATATTTACAAATTTTGGGTGAGTTTTTGCGAACCCAATAAATGACCATCATCGATGGCTCACCCAGTCACATAACACACAAGCACATTCACAACATTTCACATTTTTGCACTCATTACTATTTAATCATTCATATTATGCATATGCAGTATGCATGAGACTCATTTTCCCATTGTTACTTTGTTATGACCGAGTGCCTAAACTATCCCATATAGGGCTCATTGCTACCTATCCCTTATCCACTTGGAGGATACAGGGCTCATTTTATATAGTGAGCCTTAGGCTTTTTTTCACATGTTGAGCTTTAAGCTCGGATCGGTGGCTACTCTGATCACAACTCCATTATGTTTCATGCATTCATATAATGGAATGCATCAGTCACATTTGCATATTCTCTTTCAATCACATTCACATATCATCAGACTTTAGTCCAGCATTAAATATTAAAGTTGAGGAAACACTTTCATTCGTGTGCAAATGCACATTCAAACACATTTATCATCGGACCGTGGTCCGGCATTTAACAGTCAAATTATACACACTTATTTCATCTCATTCACATTCAGGTAGCATTTCAATATCCCAATCAAACATCACAATCATCGGACCTTCTGTCTGGAATCAACAATCAAGACGCATTCATATTGACATTCAGTAGTCAATTAATACAAAAATTGAACCAAACAAAACAAACAATGAAGTGAGACCATCTAGGTCTACTCACTAGTTGCTCCCGATGCTAATACCTAGAAGATCCGGCAATGTCTGGAGGTTGGCGTTCCAGTTGCCCTTCTATAACAAATATTATATACAAATATCACAATATGCATAATTATAATTGTTTAACAATGCACATGTATGAAATGAATTATGTACAATGCATATTCATAGCAATCGCAAGTATATTATCAAATTTCTCACTTTATCACATTATCAAAACTCTCATTTCTTCTTATAATTTCTCCAAAATTCCAGACCTTTGGGTCTACTGTTCACATTAAATTATAAAGTTAAAATGATATAATTTGGTCATACTCTCTTCTAGAAAAGTGTTCCTCTATGTCTTATCTTTACATTGATACCAAAAACACTCAATTGGGTTTAGTAATTTTGGAAGATATGCCTAAAACAATTTTAGGCTATTCATATTCAAAAACAATATGCTATACAAAATGTTCATCCATAAATTCAATATCTTAGAGACTGAGTCATAATTCGACTTCTTAAGCCAATTTCTAGGCTTTAGCTCTAGTTTACTCCAAATAAAAAATCATCCCATTTGGAATCCGATAGATCAAGATATCACCAAAATACTGAAACATGTTTAGTAAAAATATCTAACTCATACTCTTCCAACCGATCCACTCACTTTGATTATATCAATCTTTTTTAAATCAAAACCAAAAGCTATAAATTTTTATTGAGAGATACAGAAACGTTTTATGAATCCAATGCTTTAAAAATCACTTTCCTGAAGACATCAAAGACAGATTCTATCTTTTGAAGGGTCAAAAATGAAACAGAAGATAGGTACAGATGAAGCAAAATGAAAAAGTAGACTAAATGGAAAAAGACAGATGAAATGAAAAAATTACTATAAATTTTCCTAAAGATATTATATTGAGGTCTTATTTATATGGTTTGAAAGAGGACTTCAAGATATACAAGTTTCTTGAAGACCACAAAGATAGATTCTATCATCTGAAGGGTCAAAAATGAAACAGACGATAGGTTCAGACGAAGCCAAATGAAAAACAGACGAAATGGAAAAAGACATATGCAATGGAAAATTTGTTGTAACTTTCCCTAAAGATATAATATTAAGGTTTTCTTTATATGGTTAGAAAGAGTACTTCAATATCTACAAATTTCCTGAAGATCTTAAAGATAGATTCTATCATCTGAATGGTCAAAATGGAACAAACGATAGGTTTAGACGAAGACAAATAAAAAGCAGACAAAATGGAAAAAGATAGACACAATGGGAAAATTCCTATAACTTTCCCTAAAGATATTAGATTTAGGTGTTATTTATATGTTTTGAAAGAGGAATTCAAGATCTACAAATTTTATGAAGATCTTAAAGACAATTTCTATCATCGGAAAGGTCGAAAATGGAACAAACAATAGCTTCAGATGAAGCCAAATGAAAAGCAGACGAAATGGAAAAAGACAGATGCAATGGGAAAATTTCTATAACGTTCCCTAAAGATATCTAATTAAGGTGTTATTTATATGGTTTGAAAGATAACTTCAAGATCTATGAATTTTCTGAAGACCTCAAAGATAGATTCTATCATTTGAAGGGTCAAAAATGGAACAGAAGATAAGTATAGACAAAGCCAAATGAAAAGGCAGACCAAATGGAAAAAGACAGTTGAAAAACAAAAGAAGCAAAAAGTAGAAGCAGCAAAACACAGAAGAAGATCATGTCATCACATAAGAAACATAGAAGAATATGACGTCATCATAGAAGAAGCAGAACATAAAAGAAGATGACGTCATCATAGAAGAAGCAAAACATAGAAGAAGATGACGTCATCACAGAAGAAGCAAAAAGGCAGAAGATACATATTCTTTTATAAGGACATAACTTTAAGCTCAGATGTCCAAAAATTTCATACTATATATCATTGAAAAGATAAAAGAAATGTCTACATCTTTGGTGAAGACCAAATTCATCTAGATTAGTATAGTAAATTCATGGAAGTCTCAGATCAAAATTTCAACTCTAACTCTAAAGAATTTATTCACTACTTACTTGTTGAAAACTCTAAGATCTTCAACTATCCCCAAAGCCCTAACTTCATGCAAAAATCACGTAGTCCTCTGTGAACACTAACCAACTTCTGGTTTCTCTTAAGGTAGAAGAAACACTCAGTCGTAGAGGAAGTAGTAAGGGATATGAAAAAAATCAAAGTTAACTCTCAGAAGGAGTTTGATGGAAAATTTTTTGTATGGGAAGAAATTTGGAGAAGATGATAACAAGGAAAGAACTTAGGAAAAGAATAAACCCCTTTTTAACTCTCGGATTACTCAAACTTACTTCTGACACATAATATAGGTAACTTTACACTTGTCACTTTCCTAAGGTCTAAGTTCTAATTTAGTTTCTTTTGAAACTAACTCCTTTAAACTCTCATCTTTACAATCCAACTATCTCCAAATCTTCGTTTGATTTCTTCTCTTCTTTTTTTTCCTATTTTCCATAATACTCCATAAATTACAAAATAAATCCTAAATTCACTAATATAATAATTCCACTAGTCAATAAATTTTTCAATATAAATAAATTCCAAATTCACAATTTTCCCAAAATCACAACTCAGTCTAGATATACCCGGAATTATTCATGAATGCGTGTACAATTAATTTCATGTGCAGAAAAATTCACTATTCATTTATATGTGTATGACTTATTATCCATGAGCATGAAAACACATTTCTAAGCCTCTCATAAATCACTCACGTTTATTATTTTAACCTTCTCGTAGGTAACGGGATGTTACAACTACCTAATACTTAGGAGTATCACATATCAGCTGGAGAGGAGAACAAAACATGCCTTATAAGGATGTGGAAACCTCTCCCTTGTAGACGCATTTTCCATGGCCTAATGCACCAGATCCCATCGGTACTCCGAGGTTAAATGTGCTTGGGTGAAAGCAGTATCAGGATGGGTAAACTCCTGGGAAGGCCTCTGGAAAAACAAAACCGTGAGGACACGAGGCCCGAGAGGTCGAAGCCTGAAGCGGACAATATCTACAAGTGGATGGTTTGGGGTGTTACAATTGGTATCAGAGCCAGTACCTGAGTGGTATGCCAGCGCGGACACTGGCCCCCTAAGAGGGGTGGATACTTAGGGGTATCACATGTCGGTTGGATAGGAGAACGAAGCATGCCTTATAAGGATGTGGAAACCTCTTCCTTGTAGATGCGTTTTCCATGGCCTAATACACTTTATCCCATCGGAACTCCGAGGTTAAACGTGCTTGGGTGAGAGCAGTACCAGGATGGGTGACCTCCTAGGAAGGCCTCTGAAAAAATAAAACTGTGAGGGCGTGAGGTCCGAGAGGCCGAGGCCCAAAGCGGACAATATCTGCAAGCGGGTGGTCTGGATTGTTACAATGGTATATCATAGGATCACACAGTTCACATTGCTAAGCATAACAAATAAATCACATCAATTTATCACTCATTCAACTTTGCAAATCATTCAATAAATTTCAGTCTTATAATTTTATATGCATGAGACTCACATTCGTTCTTATTATTCTGATTGAGTGCCTATCACATACTTATACAAATATTGGCCCATAGGGCTTAGTCAGAACAGAATCACGGAGCATAGCACTACGTGCAAAACATATATCACGGAGCAAAGCTCAATGTGGAAGCGCTTCATACTAGCAACCCAACACACAACGCCTTTATCTGAACATGCATTTTATGAAATTTAACAAATTATGAATATCTCATATATCACAATCTTATATAAATGCTCAAACAAAATTTCACAGTCGTCGGACCTAAATCTGGCATTCAACTTTCGTTGAGAATCAAATGTCAAATTCATATCAAATCAAAACACACATAATACGTGCCCAACTATTAAACTCCCCGGACCTTAGGTCCAAAATCCAAAAACAACTCACAAACAGTTCAATAATATTGGAAGGTTAACAATTCAAATTAAATTCAAATCAAATCAATCCTAGGAAATCATCTAGGTTAACTCACTGTATGCTCCAATAAGCTATTGCCCGGATGGTCCAGTAATGTCCAACTTGCAGCCAATGTGCTCCTTTAAAACATACACAACACATTCACAACATCACATTTTTGTACAAATGTACAAGCGTTCTTTTATGCACATCAATGTATAGAAAGTATGCACAATGCATGTTCAATGACAAATCTAGGTATCTCATTGTAATTATCATCATCAAATCGATTAGATATCAAAGCCCTCATTAATAACATATGGTACTTACAATTTGGACCAAAATAAAGCAATGTGAAATCCATTACATAACTTAATTGACCACTTCAGATTTTCTACCCACATGATTTCAGGTATTTACATAATTAATCTGATAGGGTAAGTGACAAAATTAGGCAACACTTCCTTCTAGAAAGTTTTTCTATAGTGTCTTAAGTTTCTAATGACTCCAAGATCATCCAATTCGATTTAGTATTCAATGAGTTATGCATAAACATACCACAGACTATGCACGTTTGAACTTTTGGTTAGTACATGATCATACCCTCTAATTGTCCAGCTCATATATTTTAGCTCAGATATCCATAATTTACAAAATTTATACCAATTTAAAGCTAAGAGAATAAGATACAACTTTGGTGAAGACAACTCAGCCTAATTTGGTCCACATCAATATAGTTTCGACAATAACCTCAGGACATGAATTCTGTCCTTGGTAGTGCTACAACCTAAGCTAAAACTCAGTTTCATGCCAATTTTGAAAATCATAAAGATAGAATTAAAATTCGACTTCTTCAAACAAGTTGTATAAATATGTCTCCAGTTTAATATGAATTAAAAATCAACTCATTAAGAAATCTAAAGCTCAAGTTATAATTAGAAAACTGAAGCATGATCATGAAAATTTTCCACTTTATATCATTCCAACAGATTTCCACGCTCTCATCCTATCAATCACTTTCAACTCAATTCAGATAACTCTAAATTTTTATGGAAAGAAATAAAAATGTCTTAAGAATCCATTGGTCCTAGTTTCAAGTCATTAGGAGTTTGGAAGAAAAAGTTATAGCCAAAAAACTCAAGGTTGTTCAATGAAATACTCTGTTAATAAATTTATACAAGCAACTACCACCCTTTTACTATAGAATCACGTTTTTGCACGTAATTCTCCACATTTTTGCAGCAACACTCCTCCATCTTCTTCCTCTCTTCTACTTAATTTCTCATGTTTATTCTCACGTCAATTAACCCAAGTAACATTCACAACAATTCTTCTAACCCATTTTCAGCTCATTAACACCCACACAATTCCAAAACCAAGATTCCCACTTAATCATCAAACTTTGATTCTCAACAGACCCATGCATGTTCCGTGAAAAACAGAGTATGATCAACCTGTTTCCTGAATGTCTTCTCTTTTCTTAAACATAATTCCAGTGATTCTTCTAGCTCCAAAACTCACTTCATCACTATCTTAAACCTCATTGTTCCTTAAACATGCAAAATCAACATATCCATATTCTTTCATTTAATTCTTTCATCACCACCAAAAATACATTTCTTAACCACACATGTGTATATTTCTTTACACAGTGTAGCATCATTAAATCACTTACTTGATTTAACTCTTCCAGCAATGAGAATGAAATCAATAACACAAAGAGAATCACAATTAGCTATTCGATGATGAAGAACAGGGAAGAGAGCAGCGAAGTTAAGTGTCTCGGTGCAAAGTAGAAGCTATAGTCAACTCTTCCTAACCAAAACACAATAGCACGTGTATTCTTGCATGTCTCACACGTATCACCTAAACAATTAGCCACTTGTCACCATATATGTAAGCCACATGTCTTATATATATATATATATACATATATATCATTGCCATGTGTCACTCTATCATTGGTCCATAAATCAATATTTTTCTCAAATTTCACCAAAATTTCCAAAATAATAATAACACTCTCCAATAAATTTTTAGCTCAAAATAATTCACCAAAAATTTCAAAGTACCTTAAATATACAAAATTTGCCAAATCACATTTAATACGCTCCAATTTAATCCGTAATTTCCATTTATAAACCAATTTACCCGAAAATGCCAATTTATGCATGTACAATCATATGAATGTGCAAAATAAATGTGTATGTCACAATTAACTTATGCATGATGTGCATTTTCCTAATTTCACAAAATTCCTCATAAATTACTATTATAGCTGTAACATGGGTAATGGGATATTACCATTCTCCCCTCCTATTAAAAATTTCATCCTTGAAATTCTTACCTGAATGATCTAGTAGGTAGGGATACTAATTCCTCATGTGTTCCTCTGTTTTCCATGTGGCTTCTTCAGTCGAATGATTCTTCCAAAAAAACTTTCACCATCGGAGTCACTCGATGCCTCAGTTGCTTATTCTGGTAATCAATTATCCTCACAGGTTCCTTAACATAGGTCAGATTACTACAGACTTCAACCTCCTGAGTCGGTAGCACATGAGTTGGATCTGACTGATATCGCCTAAGCATGCTTACATGAAACACATTATGTATCTGAGCCATTTCCGAAGGTAAGGCTAACTTATAAGCTAATGGTTCGATTCTTTCAATTATCTCATAAGGACCAATATACCTCGAACTTAACTTACCCATCTTGCCAAATCTCAGTACACCTCGCTAGGGTGGTACTCTCAGGAATACTCTGTCACCAACCTGATGCTCCATATCTCTCCTGTACTGATCCACATAGCTTTTTTGGTCTATCTTGTGCCATTTTAATTCTGCTATGGATTAATTTTACCTTATCAATAGTGTCCTGAATCAACTCTGGGCCTTCGATAATTTTTAGACCCTCTTCATCCCAGTATAAAGGCGAATGACACTTCTTGCCGTACAACGGCTCATATAGCACCATACCAATACTGCTATGATACTAATTATTGTAGGCAAATTCAATCAAAGTTATATAATTATCCCATACTCCTTGAAACTCTAGAACACAAGCTCTAAGCATATCCTCGACAGTCTTGATCGTTCTCTCACTCTGACCATCTATCTGAGGATGAAAGGCTATACTGAAATTCAATTTGGTACCCAAAGCTGTTTGTAAACTACCCCAAAATCTCGAGGTAAATCTAGGACCCCTGTCTGAAACTATGGACACTGGAACCCTATGTAACCTCACAACCTCATTCACATATCGTTGAGCTAATTGATCTAATGAAAGATTTTCCCTCACTGGTAAGAAATGAGTCGATTGAGTCATTCTATCCACAATGAACCAAAAGGCATCATGTTGCCTCGGAGTCCTCGGCAAACCCATAATGAAATCCATCATGATTCGTTCCCATTTCCATTCCGAAATAAGTAACGAATGTAATTTGCCAGCCAGAGCCTGATGCTCAGCCTTAACCTGTTAGCAAGTTATACATTTAGAAACAAATTCCGCCACTTGCTTTTTCATGCCAGGCCACTAGTAATGCTGTTTCAACATGTTATACATCTTGGTAGTACCAGGATGCATAGCATATGCTGCTAAATGTGCTTCCTCCAAAATCTCTTTCCTCAAATTATCAATATTGAGCACACATAATCTTTGCTTTATCCTCAAAGTATCATCTCTCACTTTATCAATATTGGGCACACATAATCTTTGCTTTATCCTCAAAGTATCATCTCTCACTTTAAATTCAGAATCTAGATTCGTTTTCAACTTCTCAACTAACTTCACTAGATCTAGATCTCTTCTCTGACCCTCTTTAATCCTTTCAAGCAACACAGGTCTCCACTTCAATGTAGATATCAGTGTATCATCTTGCTCCAAATTTAATTCAACATTTAATGCTCTCAACTGAACTAGGCTAGGTAACCTCGATAACTGTACTTGAGCTACACAACTATTAGACTTATGACTTAATACATCAGCCACCACATTAGCTTTGCCAGGATGATACTCAATTGTACAATCATAATCGTTCGACAATTCTATCCATCTCCTCTGTCTCATATTCAACTCCTTCTGGCTCAATAAATACTTTAAACTTTTATGGTTAGTGTACAATTGAAAAGTTTCTCGATATAGGTAATGTCTCCAAATTTTCAAAGCAAATACTAGTGCAGCAAGTTCCAGATCATGAACTAGGTAGTTAAATTCATGAGGCCTCAACTGTCTCGATACATATGCTATTACTTTACCATGCTGCATTAGGACTGTTGGGTCCCGAAAATTTTTTTATTTATTCGAATTAATTATTTATTGACTTATGGATTTATTCGTTAATTATTTTTTTTATTATT
>JAOSBN010013969.1:0-18063 GCA_027563595.1 Erythroxylum suave | reverse complement strand
TTAGCTCCATTTTCCAAATTTGGTGAAGTTTCCTTATTTAGAACCCAAAAACTTTCCATATTTGGAATCAGTTCTAAGTCACCTAGATTGCTTCTTGTAGCATCTTGAATGCCATTTGTATCATTATTTCTGGAGGAGATTCCCGATAGATTGCTCCCTTTTTTAGGCATTAAGCACCATATAGAGTTCCTTCCTAGAGCTTCAATTTTGAGTAGGCCTGCGTGCCAATCTAGAAGAAACTAAGGAGATCCAAAGATAAGTTGAAGAGCTTATGTAAAAGGGCTTTGTAAGAGAAAGCTTGAGCCCGTGTGTTGTGTCGGTTATACTTGTTCCTAAGAAAGATGGCAAATGGAGAATGTGTGTTTACTGTAGAGCCACCAATAAAATCACAGTGAAATATTGTTACCCTATCCCTCATTTAGATGATATGTTTGATGAGTTGCATGGTGCTTGTGTATTTTCTAAAATTGATCTTAGAAGTGGGTACCAACAAATTCGAATGAAAAAGGGTGTTAAGTACAAAAATGCTTTCAAAACTCAATTTGGGTTGGATTAGTGGTTAGTTATGCCTTTTGTATTGACTAATGCACCTGTACTTTCATAAGTTTAATGAATCATGTGTTTCGTCCTTTTATTGGAAAGTATGTGGTTGTCTATTTGATGATACTCTAGTGTATTCCAAGAGTTTAGCTGATCATGTGAAACACTTGCATGATGTGTCTGGACTTTTAAGAGATAATAAGCTTTATGCCAATTTAGAAAATTGTTCCTTTTGCATGGATACAATTGTGTTTCTTGGTTTTATTGTAGGTGCTAAAGGACTTCAAGTTGATGAAAAGAAAGTGAAGGCAATTATAGAATGGCCAACTCCCAAGAATGCCCATGAAGTTCAAAGCTTCCATGACTTAGCAAGCTTCTATAGAAGATTTGTGAAGGACTTCTCTACTATTTCTACCCCTTTGAATGAATTGCTAAAAAAGAATGTGATTTTTAAATGGGGTGATTCAGAAGAGGTTGCTTTTAACACCTTGAAAGAAAATTGAACAATGCTCCTCTTCTTATTCTTCCTGATTTTTCTAAAGTTTTTGAGGTTGAATATGATGCTTCTGGAGTAGGCATTGGAGTAATCTAATGATGTTGCTTTAAATTACTCCACTTATGATAAAGAGTTGTATGCTTTAAAAGGTCTTTAGAGACTCAACAACATTACTTATGGCCAAAATAATTTATCATTCATTCTGATCATGAAAGTTTGAAATTTCTAAAGTCCAACGGTAAATTGAACAAGAGACAAGCTACGTGGCTGGAATTTATTGAAAATTTTCCTTATGTTATCAAAAACATAAACAAGGGAAAGAAAACATTATGGCTAATGCTCTTTCTAGGAGATACTCTCTTCTTTCCTTTATGCATGCTAGATTACTTGGTTTTGAGATGTTGAAAGGCATGCATGAATCTGATTATCACTTTGCATAAATTTGGAAATCTTGTCAAAAACATGGTATTGATAATTTCTATAGATTCAATGGATTTGTATTCAAAAAAGATAAACTTTGCATTCCATGTCGCTTTATGCATGAATTACTTGTTAGAGAGACACATGGTAGTGGATTAATGGGTCAATTTGGTGTTGAGAAAACTTTAACTCTTTTGCACGAACATTTTTATTTAGCCTAACATGATAAAGGATGTTGTTTCTATTTGTGCTAGTGTAGGCATGCAAAATATAAGGTTCAATCACATGGTTTGTATTCTCCCTTATCGGCCCCCTCCCATCCTTAGGTCGATATATCTATGGACTTTGTGCTTGGATTGCAAAGATCTTCTAGTGTAAAGGATAGCATCTTTGTGGTGGTTGATCGATTTAGCAAGATGGCTCACTTTATTGCTAGTTCTAAAACCAATGATGCTATTCATGTTGCTGACTTGTTCTTTAGAGGTTGTAAGATTGAATTGGGTTTCCAAAGACTATCGTGAGTGATAGAAATGTAAAATTTCTTAGTCACTTTTTGAGAACTCTGTGGAATAAACTTGGCACTAAACTCTTATTTTCTACTGTTGCACATCCTCAAACGGATGGTCAAACTAAAATGGTCAAAAGAACTTTGACTACATTGTTGTGTGCAATCATCCAAAAGGACTTGAAGAATTGGGAAAAGTCTCCTAGACATTGAGTTTGTTTATAATTGTACTATTCATTCTTCTACTCAAAATTCTCCTTTTGAGATTGTTTATGGGTTTAATCCTTTGACTCCTTTAGAAATTCTTTCATTGCCTTCTATGGAGTTTACTAACCTTGACGGTATAAAAAAGGCCAAATTTTGTAGGAGTTACATGCTAAAGTTAGAGTCAACATTGAGAGGAGAAATGAACAATATGCAAAGCAAGCCAATAAAGGCCGAAGGCGTGTTATATTTGAACCCGGTGATTGGGTTAGGTTGCACTTGAGGAAGGAGAGGTTTCCAGAATAAAGGAAATCTAAGCTACAACTAAGAGAAGATGGCCCCTTTCAAGTTTTAGAAAGAGTTAATGATAATGCATATAAAATTGATTTGCCTAGCACCTATGGTAACGTTATTGTTACATTCAATGTATCAGATTTATCCCTCTTTGATGCTGTAGATTCAATGATGAATCCTTTTGAGGAGGAAGGGAATGATGGAGAATCATGGGCATGTGACAGAAAAGAAGAGAAGCATACATGAAGTGATCCACGTCAAGGAAGCCTAGAAAATGTCTTGCTTGCAAAAGGAGGCTTGGGAGCTGAAATAGGATCAGATTTGAAGTCTAAATGTGCAAGGCAAGGGGCTGAACGAAATTCCCATATCAAAGGCCCAACATTCAATTCTAATCTTCCTAAAAATCCATTTCAAAATGTTGGAGGCCCAATGACAAAAGCTAGGGCCAAAGCAATGAAGCAAGCATTGAATTGTTTGATCCAAGACCTTAAAGAGATGTGTTGTTGGGTAACGTTTTATCTCGTAAAGGTCCAAGAGGCATTGTCTTACTCCTTGAAGCCCAACATGAAGAGTCCAAAGGCCCACATGGAGTCCAATTGGGAGAATTCACTTAAAATACCACGTGACAACCATGTGCCACCTAAAATAAAGAGAAGGACGTGATTTATAAGGTCCACTGTGTTTAGATCATGTGACAACTATGTTTTTAATTAATAAGGTCATCTAGTCAACGCCTTTCAAAGTTTATTTTGTTTCCTTTTAGGGATTGATTTGTTTCCTTGTATTTAGTTTCTTCTTCAGGACATTAAGTTAGGAAGTTTTTTTTTCTATAAATAGGCACCCTCTATGTACTTTGAAGGAGATTTTTCATTCAGAAAAAATATTGAGTATTATTGAAAGCATTCTTGCTTTTTTTTGTATTCTATAAGAATACTTGACTTATCGAAAGGGTGGTCATCCTTTATGGTGTCCCAAGGTTAGAGTTCTAAGAGACAAGTTCTCTTAGGGTTCTTTCCATGTCACAACATTTTTGTAACCCCTTTTCTCTTTGTTTTCTAGTTCTATCTTTTCAATTTTGTTTCTTGTGCTTCTGGTTGTGTTTGATTCTAGCCTTTCCTGGGCATAGTTCCATCTTGTTGAAGGTTCTCTAGGACAAGTTCCTACTAGGTCTCCCGTCAAAAAGGATATTGGAAAAGATTGTGGGGCATTTAAGTAAAGGCTGCCATATAGAAATTCTTGTGCTTGCACCATATCATATAGGCTAGTTTTTGGAAAATCTTGCCCTTACCATTAATATAAGAGCATAAACCATTTCTATCCATAAAGCTTCTTAAGTTTAACCAAGTCCTTATAAGTGAAAAGTGAAAAATCCAAATCAATGAGTTGGATGAGTGGTTTGACAAGGTATACGAAAATTCACATATAAAAAAAATAATAGGCAAAGGAAGGGCAAGAACAACTTCACAAGATCTTTAAACGCTCTTTTGGAGATGATTGTTGCTTTTATAGAAAGATGATGTGCTCTTTTTGAATTAAAGTTTAATGAACAAGAAAGTTATATCCTTTTTTCACAACTGAAAGGTCTAATGTTGACCATCTTGGCTCAATCACTGGGTCAAATTTGGAACTTTTGATGCTATGGTACTTCTTAAGTTCTTTGTGAAGCTATTTTCATGATTTGCTTAACAAGAGCTCTAATTACTTATGAGTACATAATCTTGCAACGAATAATTTATGGATATGCTTAAATGATTTGTTGTACACAAAATGGCTAACAACTACCATGATTAGACTAGTGGAAAAATGGAAATCACTAATAGGGAACTAAAAAGGATACTAGAAAAGATTGCAGAGCACTTAAACAAAGGTTGGTCTATAGAAATTCATGTGCTTTGCACCACATCATTTAGGCTGGTTTATGGAAAATATTATCCTTACAACTAATTTAGAGCATAAATCATTTTTAGTCATAAAGTTTCGTAAGTTTAACAAAGACTTTATAGGTGAAAAGTGAATACTCCCAAATCAATGAGTTTGATGAGTGTTCAACATGGAATATGAAAATTCACTTATAAAACTTCACAAAGTATGAGTGTTCGACATGGAAGGGCAAGAAAAACTTCATAAGACCTTTAAATGCTTTTTTGGAGCTGATTTGTTTCCCTTATAAAAAGCTGATGTTAATTCTATAAAGTAACCTATGGATTCCCTAGGAAATTTTTGGGTAGTTTCAACTTAATGTTTAATGAGCAAGAACATTATATCCTTTTTCTCACAACTATGAACTCTAATGTTGACCATCTTGGCTCAATCACTAGGTTAAATTTGGAAGTTTTGATGCTATGATGCTTTTCAAGTTCTTTATAAAGCTATTTCCATGATTTGGCATAACTAGAGCTATAATTACTTATGAGTACATAATCTTGTAATGAATAATTTTTGGATGTGCTTAAATGATTTGTTGTTGCACAAAATGACTAGCACTATCATAATTAGACTAGGGCACATATGGGAATCAGTAACCAAGAACCAAAAAGGATACAAGAAAAAATTATGGGGCACTTAATTAAAGGTTGGCATATAGAAATTCTTACGCCTTATGCCTCATCATTTAGGTTAGTTTATGGAAAATCTTGTCCTTGCCAATAATATTAGAGCATAAACCATTTTTATCCCTAAAGGCATGACCAACTTCACAAGATCTTTAGTTGCTATTTTAGACCTGATGTGTTCCTCTTATTTAAAGATTATGTTAGATCTATATAGAAATTCATGGATTCCTTGAGTAAATTTTTTGCTCTTTTCGACTTAAAGTCTAATGAGCAAGAAAATTATATCCTTTTATTCATAACTTTGAGCAGTCTAATGAGCAAGAAAGTTGTATCCTTTTATTCACAACTTTGAGATCTAATGTTGACCAACTTGGCTCAATTGCTTGGTCAAAATCTGAAGTTGTTGATGCTATAGTGCTTTTTAAGTTCTTTACAAAGCTATTTTCATGATTTGGAAAAACTAGAGCTATAGTTTTTGATGTGTACATAATCTTGCAACTAATAACTTTTGGATGTGCTTAAATGATTTTTTGCAACACAGAATGACTAGCACCTATCATGATTAGAAAGGTTGGTATATAGAAATTCTTGTTGGCTTGCACCACATCATTTAGGCTAGTATATGTAAAATCTTGTCCTTACCATTAATATAAGAGCATAAACCATTTTTATCCATAAAGTTTCTTATGTTTAAACAAGAACTTAGAGGTGAAAAGTGAAACCTCCAAATAAATGAGCTAGATAAGTGGTTTGACAAGGCATATGAAAATTCACATATAAAATAATAACAAGCAAAGGAAGGACAAGAACAACTTAAGAAGATCTTTAAATTCTCTTTTGGAGATGATTTGTTCCTCTTATAGAAAACTAATATTAATTCTATAAAGTAACTCATGGATTCCCTGAGCAAATTTTACGAAGTTTGGAATTAAAATTTTAATGATCAAGAAAGTTATATCCTTTTCTTCAAAACTATAAACTCTAATGTTGACCATAGTAGCTCAATCGTTAGTTTAAATTTGGAAGTTTTTGATGCTATGGTACTTTTTAAGTTCTTTATGAAGTTATTTCCATGATTTGGCGTAACTATTCTTGTGCCTTGCACCACATAATTTAGGATAGTTTATGGAAAATCTTGTCCTTACCACTAATATTAGAGCATAAACCATTTTTAACTGTAAACTTTCTTAAGTTTAACCAGGACTTTATAGGTGAAAAGTGAATAATCAAAATTGATGAATTCAATGAGTGACACGACATGGCATATGAAAATTCACATATATAAAAATAAAAGGCAAAGGAAAAGCATGACCAACTTCAGAAGATAATTGGTTGCTATGGTCCATTTTAGGTTCTTTATGAAGCTAATTCAATGATTTGTCATAACTAGAGCTATAATTACTTATGAGTACATAATCTTGTAACAAATGATTTGTGGATGTGCTTAAATAATTTGATGTTACACAAAATAACTAGCACCTATCAACATTAGACTAATGCACAAATGGGAATCACTAATTGAGAGCCGAAAAGGATACTAGAAAAGATTGTGAGGCACTTAAGTAAAGGTTGGTATATAGAACTTCTTGTGCCTTACACCACATCATTTAGGCTAGTTTATCGAAAATCTAGTCCTTACAACTAATGTTAGAGCATAAACCATTTTTAGCCATAAAGTTTCTTAAGTTTAACCAAGACTTTATATGTGAAAAGTGAATATCTAAATCAATGATTTAGATGAGTGGCTCGATAAGGCATATGAAAATTCACACATAAAAAAATATTAGGCAAAGGAAAAGTAAGAACAACTTCACAAGGTCTTTAAATTCTCTTTTGGAGATGATTTGTTGCTCTTACATAAAGTTGATGTTAGATCTATAAAGTAATTCATGGATTCCTTAGGCAAATTTTATGCTCTTTTTGACTTAAAGTTTAATGAGCAAGAAAGTTATATACTTTTATTCATAACTTTGAGCTCTAATGCTGACCACCTTGGCACAATCGCTGGATTAAAAATTGAAGTTTTTGATGCTATGGTATTTTTTAAGTTCTTTATGAAGCTATTTTCATGATTTGGCAAAACTAGAGGTTTAATTACTTATGAGTGCATCGTCTTGCAAAGAATAATTTCTGGATGTGCTTAAATGATTTTTTGTTACACAAAATGACTAGCACCTATCATCATTAGACTAGTGCACAAATGGGAATCACTGACTCAGACCCAAAAAGGAAACTTGAAAAGATTGTGGGGCACTTAAGTAAAGTTTGGTGGCTAGAAATTCTTATGCCTTGCACCACATCATTTAGGCTAGTTTATAGAAAATCTAGTCCTTACCATTAATATTAGAGCATAAACCATTTTTAGCCATAAATTTTCTTAAGTTTAACCAATACTTTATAAGTGAAAAGTGAATACTCCAAATCAATGAGTTAGATGAGATCTTTAAATCCTCTTTTGGTGATGATTTGTTGTTCTTGTACAATGTTAATGTTAATTCTATAAAGTAACTCGTAGAGGTTCGATGCATTCGATAAGAGGTTCGATATGGCATATGAAAATTCACATATAGAAAAATAAAAGGCAAAGGAAAGGCATGACCAACTTCACAAGATCTTTAGTTGCCATTATAAAGCTGATTTGTTGCTCTTATTTAAAGATTATGTTAGATATATATAGTAATTCATGGATTCTTTGAGTAAATTTTGTGCTCTTTTTGACTTAACGTTAATTAGCAAGAAAGTTATATCCAGTTATATCCTTTTATTCACATCTTTGAGCTCTAATGTTGACCACCTTGGCTCAATCACTGGGTTAAAATCTGAAGTTGTTGATACTATGATACTTTTTAAGTTCTTTATGAAGTTATGTTCATGATTTGGGAAAACTAGAGCTATAATTACTTTTGAGTACATAATCTTGCAACGAATAATTTTTTGATGTGCTTAAATGATTTTTTGTTGCACAAAATAACTAGCATCTATCATGATTAGAAAGGTTGGTATATAGAATTTCTTGTGCCTTGCGCCACATCATTTAGGCTAGTCTATGGAAAATCTTGTCCTTACCATTAAATAAGAGCATAAACCATTTTTATCCATAAATTTTCTTATGTTTAAGCAATTTAAAGGTGAAAAGTGAATAGTCCAAATCAATGAGCTAGATAAGTGGTTTGACAAGGCATATGAAAGTTCACATATAAAAAAATAATAGGTAAAGGAAGGGCAAGAACAACTTCACAAGATCTTTAAATGCTCATTTAGAGATGATTGGTTGCTCTTATAGAGAGATGATGTTAATTCTATAAAGTAACTATTGGATTCCCTGAGCAAATTCTATGCTCTTTTCGACTTAAAGTTTAATGAGCAAGAAAGCTATATCCTTTTTTCACAACTATGAGCTCTAATTTTGACCATCTTAGCTTAATCATTGGGTTAAAATTTGAAGATTTTGATGCTACAGTACTTTTTAAGTTTGTTATCAAGCTATTTTCATGATTTGGCATAACCAGAGCTCTAATTACTTACGAGTACGTAACCTTGCAACAAATAACTTGTGGATGTGCTTAAATGATTCGTTGTTACACTTAATGGCTAGATCCTATTATGATTAGACTTGTGGACAAATGCAAATCAATAACTGGGAACCAAAAAGGATACTAGAAAAGATAGTGAAGCACTTGAGTAAAGATTGGTCTAGAGAAATTCCTGTGCCTTGCACTACATAATGTAGGCTAGTTTATGGAAAATCTTGTCCTTACAACTAATATTAGAGTATAAATAGTTTTTAGCTATAAAGTTTCTTAGGTTTAACCAAGACTTGATTGGTGAAAAGTGAATACTCTAAATCAATGAGTTCGATGAGTGGTTCAACATGGCATATGAAAAGTCACATAAAAATATAAAAGGCAAAGGAAAGATGTGAGGAACTTCCAAAGATCTTTAGCTGCTCCTTTAGAGATGATTTCTTTCTCTTATTAGTTGATGTTATATCTATATAGCAATTCATAGATTCCTGGAGTAAATTTTGTGCTCTTTTCAAATTAAAGTTTAATGAGAAAGAAAGTTATATCCTTTTTTCACAACTATGAGCTCTAATGTTGATTATCTTGGCTCAATTGTTTGGTTAAATTTGAAAGTTTTTGATGCTATGGTACTTTTTAAGTTCTTTATGAAGCTATTTTAATAATTTGGCATAACTAAAGCTATAATGACTAACAAGTACATAATCTTGCAACGAATAACTTGTGGATGTGTTTAATGATTAGTTGTTACACAAAATGGCTAGCACCTATCAGGATTAGACTAGTGGACAAATGGAAATCACTAACCGAGAACCAAAAAGGATACTGGAAAAGATTGTGGAGCACTTGAGTAAAGGTTGGTCTATAGAAATTCTTGTGCCTTGCACCACATCATGTGGGCTAGTTTATCGAAAATCTTGTCCTTAAAACTAATATTAGAGTATAAACCATTTTTAGCTATAAAGTTTCTTAAGATTAACCAAGACTTTATAGGTGAAATGTTAATACTCTAAATCAGTGAGTTCGATGAGTGGATCAACATGGCATATAAAATTCTCATATACAAAAATAAAAGGCAAAGTAAAGGCATGGCCAGCTTCACAAGATCTTTAGCTTTCGTTTTAGAGATGATTTATTGAGCTTATGTAAAGTAGATGTTAGATATATAAAGTAATTCATGGATTCCCTGAGAAAATTTTGTTCTTTTCATGACTTAATGTTTAATGAGCAAGAAAGTTATATCCTTTTATTCATGACTTTAAGCTCTAATGTTGACCATCTTAGCTCATTCGTTAGCATAAAATTTGAAGTTTTTGATGCTATGATACATTTTAAGTTCTTTGTGATGATATTTTCATGATTTGGCAAAACTAGAACTATAATTACTTATGAGTACATAACCTTGCAGTGAATAATTTTTGGATGAGCTTAAATGACTTTGTTACACAAAAGGGCTAGAACCTATCATCATTAGAATAGTCTACAAATGGTAATCACTAATCGAGAACCAAAAAGGATTTATAGAAAAGATTATGGGGCATTTAAGTAAAGGTTGGTACATAGAAATTCTTTTGCCTTACACCACATCGTTTAGGCTAGTTTAATGAAATCTTTTCCTTACCATTAACATAAGAGCATAAACCATTTTTAGGCATGAAGTATCTTAAGTTTAACCAAGACTATATAGGTGAAAAGTGAATACTCCAATTCAATGAATTAGATGTTCGGTTCGACAAGGCATATGGAAATTCACATATAAAAAAATAATAGGCAAAGGAAGGGCAAGAACAACTTCACAAGATCTTTAGCTGTTGTTTCAGAGCTGATTTGTTGCTCTTATGTAAAGTTGAAGTTACATAGATATAGTAATTCATGGATTCCCCGAGAAAATTTTGTGTTTTTTCGACTTAAAGTTTAATGAGCAAGAAAGTTATATACTTTTTTTCACAACTATGAGCTCTAATGTTGACCATCTTGGCTCAATCATTGGGTTAAAATTTTAAGATTTTGATTATGAAGTTATTTTTCATGATTTGGCATAACTAGAGTTGTAATTACTTATGAGTAGATAATCTTGTAACGAATAATTTGAGGATGTGTTTAACTTATTTGTTGTTACACAAAGTGGCTAGCATCTATCATGATTAGACTAGTGTACAAATGGAAATCAGGAATCGGGAACTAAAAAGGATACTAGAAAAGATTGTGGTGCACTCAAGTAAAGGTTGGTCAACAGAAATTCTTGAGACTTGCACCACATAATGTAGGCTACTTTATGGAAAAACTATTCCTTACAACTAACATTAGAGCATAGACCATTTTTACCTATAAGGTTTGTTATGTTTAAGTAAGACTTTATAGCTAAAAAGTGAATGCTCCAAATCAATGAGTTGGATGAGTTGTTCACATATACAAAAATAAAAGGCAAAGTAAGGGCATGTCTAACTTCATAAGATCTTGAACAGCTCTTTTGGACTTGACTTGTTACTGTTATGTAAATTTGATGGTGGATCTAAAAGGTTGCTCATGGATTCCCTTGAAAGTATGAGCTCTAATGTAGACAATTTTGGTTCAATCATTGGATTAAAATTGGAATTTTTTGATTCTACAGTACTTTTTAAGTCCTTTCTGAACCTATTTTCATGATTTGGCATAACTAGAGCTCTAATTACTTATGAGTACATAATCTTGCAACTAACAATTTGTGATGTGCTTAAATGATTTGTTGTTACACAAAATGGTCAGCACCTTTCATGATTAGACTAGTGGAAAATGGAAATCGAGAACCAAAAAGGATATTGGCAAAGATTGTGGAGCATTTTAAGTAAAAGTTGGTCTATAGAAATTCTTGTGCCTTGCACCACATCATTTAGGTCAGTTTATAGAAAATATTGTCCTTACTAGTAATATTAGAGCATAGACCATTTTCAGCTATAAAGCTTCTTAAGTTTAACTAAGACTTTATAGGTGAAAAGGGAATACTCCAAATCAATGAGTTCGATGAGTCGTTTGACATGGCATATGAAAATTCACATGTACAAAAATAAAAGCCATAGGAAAGGCATGACCAACTTCAGAAGATCTTTAGCTACTCTTTTAGGGATGATTTCTTGCTCTTATGTAAAGTTGATGATAGATCTATGTAGCAATTCATGGATTCCCTGAGCAAATTTTGTGTTTTTTTTAACTTAAAGTCTATTCAAAACTTTGAGCCCCAATTTTGACCATCTTGGCTCAATCTTTGGGTTAAATTTGGAAGTTTTTAATGCTATGGTACTTTTTAACTTCTTTATGAAGCTATTTTCATGATTTGGCATAACTAGAGCTATAATTACTTATGAGTACAAAATCTTGTACGCAATAATTTGTGGATGTCCTCAAATGATTGTTGTTACACAAAATGAGTAACACCTATCATGGTTAGACTAGTGCAAAAATGTAAATAACTAACCTGGAACAAAAAAGGATAATGGAAAAGATTGTGGATCACTTAAGTAAAAGGTTAGTCTATAGAAGTTCTTGTGCCTTGCACCACATCATTTAGACTAGTTTATGGAAAATTTTGTCCTTACCATTAATATTAGAGCATAAACTAATTTTTGCAATAAAGTTTCTTAAGTTTAACCAAGACTTTATAGGTGAAAAGTGAATACTCCAAATCAATGAGTTCGATGAATGGTTTGACTTGGCATATGAAAATTCACATATACATAAAAAAGGAAAGGAAAGACATGAACAACTTCACAAGATTTTTAGTTGTTTTTTTAGAGCTGATTTGTTACATTTCTGTAAAGTATATGTTAGATTTACATAATAATTTATGGATTCCCTGAGTAAATTTTGTGCTCTTTTCTACTTAAAGTTTAATGAGCAAGAAAGTTATATCCTTTTATTCGCAAGTGTGAGCTCTAATGTTGACCACCTTGGCTCAATTGCTAGGATAAAATTTGAAGTTTTTGATGCTATAGTACTTTTTAGGTTCTTTATGAAGATTTTTTCATGATTTGGAAAAACTAGAGCTATAATTCCTAATGAGTGCATAATCTTGCAACGAATAATTTTTGGATGTGCTTAAATGATTTTTTGTTACACAAATTGACTAGTACCTATCATAATTAGGCTTGTGCACAAATGGAAATTGGTCACTGAAAACCAAAAAGGATAGTGGAAAAGATTGTGGGGCATTTAAGTAAAGGTTGACATATAGAAATTCTTGTGCCTTGCACCACATCATTTAGGTTAGCTCATGGAAAATATTGTCCTTACCATTAAATAAGAGCATAAACCATTTCTAGTTGTAAAGTTTCTTAAGTTTAACCAAGACTTTATATTTGCAAAGTGAATACTCCAAATCAATGAGTTGGATGAGTGGTATGACAAGGCATATGAAAGTTCACATATAAAAAAATAATAGGCAAAGGAAGGGCAAGAACAACTTCACAAGATCTATAAATGCTCTTTTGGAGATGATTTGTTGCTTTTATAGAAAGTTGATGTTAATTCTATAAAGTAACTCATGGATTCCCTGGGCAAATTTTGTACTCTTTTTGACTTAAAGTTTAATGAGCAAGAAAGTCTTTTTTTTTTTTACAACTATAAGCTCTAATGTTGACCATTTTGTCTCAATCACTGGGTAAATTTGGAAGTTTTTGACGCTATGGTGTTTTTAAAGTTCTCTATGAAGCTATTTTCATGATTTAGCATAACTAGAGCTCTAATTGCTTATGAGTACATAATTTGATGGAGAACCATGGGCATATGAAAGACAAGAAGAGAAGCTTATGTGGTGTGATCTGCCTTAAGGAAACCTAAGACATGATTTGCTTGCGATAAGAGGCTTAGGAGCTGAATGTTTGGGTCCAATTACAAGGTCACGCTCCAACAAGCTCAAGGCACAATTTCAGATTTATGCACAAGCTTTTGTTTCACAAGAACTTCTAGAAGTTTTGTTAATCAAGCTTGGGGAAGAGCTTTGGGAGACGCCTAAGTGTGAGTGCACATTGGACGTATCAAACCAAGAGGGCTAACACTTAGCCAAATTTTCAAAAGCATAAGTCTAATCAATGGATTTGGGCTTATTTTATCTTGTAAAGGGCGTGTGGACTTCTTTTAGACTTTTTCATGGGCTGATTTGGGTTAAGTGTGCATGTGCTTCATTAAAAAAGTCATGTGCATGTTTTATTTTAAGGAACCAAGCATGGGCCTAGTTGAAAAACCCAATTCGCCCCTCTTCAGTTAGTCTTCTATGTTTCTTGTTTCCTTATCCTATTTGGACCAAGATTAGGCAATTTTAATTAGTTTTGAAGCCAAAATTCGTGTGGGATTTGTTTTAGGGTAGATTTGTTTCAAGAAAACCTTTCTGGATGTTTTGGGCTTTCTTTAGGGTTTTTTAGGATCTTTGTTAGGGTTTGTATTGCACAAGGGTATTTAAACCCTTGCTTTATGCGTGAACTTCAGATTAGACGTGAATAAACATTTGAAAGTCTTCTTCAAGGGAGAATTCAGATTCTTGATTGTTTTACCTTAAGGATTGATTCAAGTTATCAAGTAAGTTCTAACTTGTGGCGTTAATTCTTGCAATCTTTGTACTCTTTGTTACCAATTCCTTGCTGTTTTGAGGGTGAAGGGTCGTGTTAGATTGATTGAATTTAGGTATTGGGAACAATCATTGAAACGGATTGACTCTAGGTTGTTGCCGATAATCTTTGGTATCAGAGCCTAGATTTTAAATTCAATCTTTATCTTTAATTTTCTATTTGTTCTTAGTTAGTTCATCATTCAAAAACGAAAAAAAAGAAAGAAAAAGGAATTAGAAAAGAAAGAAAACGTGAAAAAAAGAAAAAAGGAAACAAAAAGAAAGAAATCGTGAAGAAAACGAAAGAAAGAAATAAAAAGAAAGAGATCGTGAAAAAAAACGAAAAAAAGAAAGAAAAGAAAAGAAAAGAAATTTCAAGATTGATTAATAAACATCCAAGATTGTGATTCTTTGAATCTTTGTTTGGTCTTTCATTCAAGATTTGTTATTCATTCAATATTCAACTATATTGTCTTTCTTTCATTCAAGAACCTACTAAGAAACATCAAAGATTGTGAATCTTTGTGTATGTGAGTTGATTTGCTTGCAAGATTCGTCAAGATTGCTAATTCTTGCATCAAGATTCTTCAAGAACACATCTTTCGTTCAGGAAATTCCTCAAGACTTGTTTCTTGCAGCAAGAAGTTTCAAGATTTAGTTTCTTGCACTCGAAACGTGTCTTTGATATAATTACTTAGCTCTTAATTCTTGAGTTATCGAGGCAGATTTGAAACATTCTTGTCAATTCGGGTTTAGGGTTGAGTTTTATTCCTAGTTTTGTTTTTATTTTTTTCCATTGCACTTGAATTGAGTAATCTTGTTTCATATTGCTCAGTTGGCATCAAAAATCACTCATATACGTTTTCTCCATCTAGTATGTGTTTATTTTCGCTTTCCTTGTTTTCCTTACATTAAATTGCATCTAGTTTTGCGTTTTTTTTCCGTTCCTTTCTTTAGGTATCCTTTGTTTTTCTTTTTGAATTAAGCTTCTGTTGTGCTTATTTGGTTGGTAGTGATTGATCCGGACAAGTAAAACTATGCTAGAATCTAGAGTGGTAAAAGGCAAAAGTGTGTAAGCTTATTTGAGGGTAAAAGCCATCTTCTTGAGTGAAACACGAGGGTATCCATTCTGATTTAGAGAGAAACACGTGAGGGAGTGTGAGAGGAGCTGTTCTAACGTGTTTTGCTGGTTTTACATCATGACCAATTCAAAGGATAGTAAAGGTAGTGACAAGGATGAAAAGAATAGTGAGGCTGATCAAAGCACATTCTTTTCTTTGGAGGCTATGCAACAACAATTCCAAAGGATTGAGAACTTGTTCAGGGATGTTAGTGATAAATTTGATAGACAAGACTAGGTCATTAGGAATTTACAAAGAGAGGCTTCAACTAATGGTGCAACAAGGAGGCAAAAATGTTAAGGAGCCAAACTCTTGTGCACTATGAGTATGAAGATGAAAATGATGATGGGGAAGATGAAGAAGAGTGGCATAAGGTCAGAATTGGTGGAAGAGGGGGACAGAATGATAGAGGACGAGGAAGAGACTATAGAGGCCGAGACAATGCAAGAGAAGAAGACAGGGTTGAGAGTGTGGATAGAAACTTGGGTAGTATCAAGATGAAAATACCATCTTTCCAAGGTAAGAATGATCTCGAAGCTTACTTAGAATGGGAAAGAAAGGTAGAGATGATTTTTGAATGTCATACCTATTCATAGGAGAAGAAGGTGAAGCTAGCTGCTATGGAATTTCAGATTATGTACTTGTTTGGTGGGATCAGCTTGTTTTGAATAGAAGAAGGAATGGAGAGGATCCTATCGATACTTGGGTCGAATTGAAGAGGGTCATGAAGAAGAGGTTTGTGCCTAGTTACTTCTATAGGGAGCTCCGTCAAAGGCTCCAAACCTTGAGACAAGGCACCAAAAATGTAGAAGAGTACCATAAGGAGATGGAGATAGCCATGATTAGGGCTAATGTAGAAGAAGAAAGAGAAGCCACCATGGCATGTTTTTTGGCTGGTTTGAACAAAGAGATTGCCAACGTTATTGAATTGCACCATTATGTGGAGTTACTGGAGATGGTGAATATGGCCATGAAGGTGGAAAGACAACTCAAGTACAAAAGCCCCAACGAGGCTTCTTACCCAAACTTTACTACAAATTGGAACCCCAAATGGTCCAAGAAGGATGAGAAGACCAAAGACAAGCCAAAGGAAGAGAAGAACAAGACAGATCCAAAAGGTACTTTTAAAACTCCTAGTTCTTCTAGTTCTAATTCTGAAAAGCATAGGACTATTAAATGCTATAAATGTCTTGGTATTGGTCATACTGCTTCTCAGTGCCCAAACAAGAAAACAATGTTTGTGAGAGGAGGAGAAGTTGTGTCTGAGGAGGAAGAAGATTATTTGGCTTCCATGCTTGAGTTGGAGGATTGTTCTGATGTGGAAGTTGAGGATGCACCTAGGGGCGAATTACTTGTTACTAGGCGTGCTTTGAATGCTCAAGTGAAGGAAGATGGAATTGAGCAAAGCAAAAACATTTTTCATTCTAGATGCCTAATGAATGAGTAAATTTGTAGCCTGATCATTCATGAGGGGAGCTGCACTAATGTGGCTAGTACATTGATGGTTGAAAAACTAGGGTTGGAGTGCGTGAAACACCCTAGGCTGTATAGGCTACAATGGCTTAATGACATAGGGGAAATCAAGGTAAATAAACAAGTCCTTGTATCTTTCTCCATTGGTAAGTATTCTGATTAAGTACTTTGTGATGTTGTACCTATGCATGCTAGTCATTTATTGCTTGGTCGACCTTAGCAATATGATAGAAGAGAGTTACATGATGGTTTTAAGAATAGGTACTCATTTACTATGGGAATATTTGTTCTTGCTCCATTGGCGCCAAAAGAGGTATATTAGGACCAAATGCAATTAAAAAAATATGGAGGCAATGCAACAGAGAAAGGCCGAAAATTTTCAAGAAAAACATGATGATTCAAAAGTTGAGAAGAAGGCCAAGAACCTTGCAAAAGGGGAGCAGAAATTTAAATCAAAAGAAAGGAGAGAAAGTGAGTCCAAGAGTGAAAGAAGAAAAGTAGGGAAAGAAGCCTCAAAAGAAATTCAATTAAAAGGCCCAAATGAGAGAGAGGGTAGAAAGAAAAAAACTTCTATGCAAAAATGAGAGATGTAAGGGTGGCTTGTGTGAAAAGAAGATGCTTGTTTGTACTTTTGTACAAAGAGGCTTATTTTAATGAATTTGACCTTGACTATTGTTTTCCTAGTGGTGTTGTTTCTCTTTTGCAGGAGTATGGAGATGTTTTCCCTGAGGAGTTACCTAAGGAGTTGTCGCCTATTAGAGGAATGGAACATCATATTGATTTCCTGCCTAGGGCGCAAACTCCAAACAGACCTGCTTATAGGGCTAATCCTGAAGAAACTAAGGAACTCCAAGAGCAAGTGGAAGAGTTGCTACAAAAGGGACACATCTAGGAGAGTCTGAGTCCTTGTGTCGTCCCGGTGATATTGGTTCCAAAGAAGGATGGGAGTTGGTGAATGTATGTGGATTGCAAAGCTGTTAACAAGATAACGGTAAAGTATCGCCACCCTATACCTAGATTGGATGATATGATTGATGACTTGCATGGTGCATGTGTGTTAACTAAAATTGATCTTATGAGTGGTTACCATCAGATTAGAATGAAATTGGTGACGCATGGAAAACTACTTTTAAAACAAATCATGGTTTATATGAGTGGCTTGTGATGCCTTTTGGCTTAACTAATGCTCCTAGTGCCTTTATGCATTTGATGAAACATGTTTTGAAGTCATTTATTGGTAAATTCGTTGTGGTATATTTTGATGATATATTGATCTATAGCAAATGCATTGATGAGCATATTGAGCATCTTAGGCTTGTGTTAGATGCACTTAGGGCAGAAAAGTTGTATGCTAAGTTAAAG
>JAOSBN010013958.1:0-18064 GCA_027563595.1 Erythroxylum suave | reverse complement strand
AATGTAATTAATTAAGTAATAATAATAATTTAATTAATTATATTGTAATTATTTCATCGTAATTAAAATATTACAAACACACTTAAAATAAATATTGATACAGTTATAAAATAATCAATGAATTACATATTTCCAATCATATTATACTGTAGGGGTATTTTCGTCATTGACACTATTTTCATGTCCTATCTACTGCAACCAAACACATTTCTGTCCTCGAGACGGAGGCAATTTTTTTTCTGTTTTGTCCATCACAACCAAACACCTCTTTGTCTCCAATTTTTGTTTTATTTCATCTCTAAATTTTCATTTCGTTCCATCTCTGCATATTGGAGACAGTATCTAAACGCAGTGATACG
The DNA here is from genome assembly GCA_027563595.1 of Erythroxylum suave. Classification (NCBI taxonomy): domain Eukaryota; kingdom Viridiplantae; phylum Streptophyta; class Magnoliopsida; order Malpighiales; family Erythroxylaceae; genus Erythroxylum; species Erythroxylum suave. The sequence continues at coordinate 17,705 of JAOSBN010013958.1, read as the reverse complement.
GATGCTTCGGACAAAGCCATTAGCGGAGTCCTTATATAGGAGGGTCATCCAGTAGCATTGGAGAGCCAAAAGCTCAATGGTGCTTAGCAGCGTTACTCGACGCATGAGAAGGAGATACTTGCGGTGGTGTATTGCCTTGAGACATGGTAAGTATATTTGTTGGGAACCAAGTTCGTTGTCCGAATGGATAATGTCGCTAACATATTTTTTAAGACCCAAAAGAAGTTATCTGTAAAACAAGCCCGATGGCAGGAGTTTCTTGCCAAGTATGATTTTGCGTGGGAGCATAAACTGGGGAGGCATAACAACGTAGTAGATGCCTTGAGTAAGAAGGAGATATTTGGGGTTCTTTATTTGGTCACGAAGGTGGAGTCCAATCTGTTGGAGCAAATTAAAGCGGCAGCTCCACTAGACATCATGTACTGTAAGTTAAGTTCACACGTCAAGGAAGGTGTTGTACGCAGGTTCTGGATCAACGATGATAGGCTTTTGATGACTAAGAGTGGTCCAAGTATATGTGCCGAGCTTGGTGGATTGCAAAAACAGTTGTTAAAGGAGACGCATGACTCGTAGTGGGCTAGTCACCCAGGAGTCCAACAGACGCTAGCGCTCCCATCTTGTTCCTACTTTTAGCCGAAGATAGGGAATAATGTGAAATGTTACGTCAAGACATGCCTCGTGTGTTAGTTGGATAAGCCGAAAAGGAAGAAAGAAGCCGGTTTACTACAACCCTTATCCATCCCTGAGAGACGATGGATGTCGGTTTCAATAGATTTCATTATTGGATTTCCTAAGGTGGACAACATGACATCAATCATGGTGGTGGTTGATAGATTCTTCAAGTATGCGATCTTCGTGCTAACTCCTGTGACTTGTCCCTCGGATATTGTGGCCAAGTTGTTCCACAATAACGTGTCAAGTATTTCAGAGTTCCAGGAGATATTGTGAGTGATCGAGATGCCATATTTACAGGTCGATTCTGGACGTCCCTTTTTAATAAGATGGGTTACGATTTGAAGTTTTCAACGACAAATCATCTACAAACTGGTGGCCAAATAGAAAGGATCAACGGTTTGTTAGAGGAGTACTTACGACATTATGTAAGTGTAAGTCAACATAATTAGTTGAGTTTACTTGATACTACACAATTTTGCTATAACTTACATAGATCTTCGGCTAAGGAGAAAAGTCCTTTTGAGATTGTTGGTACAATAGCCTCTCACACCCCTAAAGATTGCTCAACAAAGGACAGGTGGCAAATGTCCTGCAGTACATAAGTTTGCGATGGAGATGCAAGAATTATTAGATGAGGTGAGGGATAGTCTTTGTAAAGCTTCTTGACGGATGAAGACACAAGTGGATCTTTTGAGGAGACTGTTAGAGTTTGACGTGGGAGATAAAGTTTTGTTGAAATTAACCCCACAGATTTGGAAGAAGATCTCGAGTAAGCAAGTTCATAGGGGTTTGGTACTGAAGTATGGTTGACCGTTTGAAGTGTTACACAAAGTGGCGAATATGGCATGCAGATTAAAATTGCCCGAACGGTTAAAGGTATACTTTACTTTTCATGTTAGTTTTCTCAAGCCTTACTACAAGGATGCATTAGATCCGAATAAGAGTTAGGTGAAGTGAGCTCCACTGGTTGTGAGGAAACAGTTTGAGGATCAAGTGGAGAGGATCCTAGAACATCGAATAATGGGTTAACACAAGAAGAACTGATGGACCAAGTTCTTGATTCAGTAAAAAGGTAAACCTGTCGCAAAAGCTACATAGGAGAATGATACGACTTTGTGGTAATTCGAGACCAAGTGAATGTCTACCTTTAGACTAATTCAAAGAGGTTGTCGAATCCATCTGGTGAGGGTGGTTTGTTAGACCCTTAAACTTCAGAGCACTTCTTAACGGCCTTCATGACGAGCCTTAGGAGGAAGGTTAGCTGGATTCACGCATAAGGAAGGCATGCAAAAATAGTAAGGCAAACGTGGGCGAGTGGGATCGGACTTGGTACGAATTTTGTTAGAGTCTCGGACCTCGTGAAGATTGACTCGACCCAGGCAAAGGACTTGATAGACTAAGGACTTGGCTTATGCTAGGATGAATGGACCATGACTAATGAACTTGTTATGGGAATCATTGAAACGGACCAGTGTGCTACTTGAGCTTCGGTAAGATCTCACTGCATCATTAGCAGATAAAGATCGTGAGGAGATCTTGGATGATATGGCAACAACTAAGAGTTAAGTTACAGTGGGATTCAACATCTGAAGATAGTAGAGATCTTCGAGAATAAGGAAGCTAGTTTCCTAGTCAAATGTAAACTCCATCTTTCTGTCATCGTATCTTATCAGTTATAGTTCTATTTGGATAGGGGTGTCGTCTAATTGGTCCACATGATGTAATCTAATAGAAATAGATGTGATCTTAGCACGATCTTAGGTAGTTCAGTTTGAGTGGGACTAGGCAGTTCAGATTGAGTGAGATTCTAAATGTAACTTAGCCTCCAAGTTAGGATGCCTATATATAGCTCATTCGAGCTTTGCTCTCATTATTCAGAGAGAGAGCATTCCTTGTATTCTTTTGAGGGAAAGTAATAAAAAGGTTGGTTATACTATATCTTTGTTGTTTCCTTGTTGCCTTTATTTTCTTCTTGCTTTCATAGCATTGTTTCTTCGAGTGTGCGAGGTAAACACTTCGAGGGATATTGAGGGCTGAGTCTTGCTTAAGTGGATCTAACTGAGACTGTCGTGCAAAGGGTGTTGGTGATCAAGTTCGAGTTCCAAGATGACCTTTGTATCACTAGCCATGTCAGTTAATTTTTTTGCAATGTCAATGATACGTATATTATTAATTGCCACATGTAAAATTTGACAATTTAAAGTCAAACATATCAAAAATCTTAATCACTTTGTCCCTAAGAAAATTTTTTCATCAATAAACTTTTCACCCACCTAACTCCTCTGCTCCACCTAACTTCATTGGATGCCTTACTCGTGTTGATTAACCAATACAATCTTACTAATTACATTGTGCTTTCAATAGCTAAAGCCAATGTTGGGATCGAGCACGTGGGTATGCAATCGCTGACTGATTCACAGATAAGAGTAATGTATATTCCCTGAAACCCATTTGCTTCTAGCTGCAATATTTAAGTTTTCTCCAGATCCCATTTCCCTAGTAACTCATCGTAGCTGACCAGCGAGGTGGATTTTGGTTGCCATTGGCACTCATTGTACATCATTGAAACAGTTATCATGACAAAGAAATGAGTTTAAGCAACTACTTCTATTTTGGTATTTTGTAAACAGCTGGGTCGTGTTCAATTTTTAACTCTTTAAGGAGTCTTTGATAAGGACTGGAAAGTTTAAATCTCTTTAGTTTATAGTTTTAGTTCAATATGAATAGTGGTGTCTTCCTCTATTAACAGAGGACAGAGGAGGCAAAAAGAACTACTGAAACTATTGCATAAATGAATAGAGCTTGGTAGGGTGTGTGAGGGAGTTAGGTGGGCAAAGAATTTGTTGTTGGAAAATTTCTTTGATGGGTAAGTGATTTAGGGAATTAGAAATTTGTGATTTTAGTATTTTAATTTTAATTTTAATTTTAATTTTACATGTGGCTAATAATAATACATGAGTCATTAATATGGTAAAAAAGTTAGTTGACGTAGTTAAACAAGTCAGCACTATTAAAAAGGTTTAACGAGAAAATATTTTTGCACAAATTTGAAGGTTTAAGTATTTTAGTACCATTTTTTAAAATTTGAGATAGTATTGTAAAATTAAGTAAAGTTTGAGATTTTTTATGAAAAGAAGTCAACGTAGCCAATAATAATATACAAGGATCTCCATTTTATGGGATCTAGGGAGGTCATAATGCATACAACCTTCCTTTGTATTTTTACAAAGAGGTTATTTCTTTGATTTGAACCTATGACCTTATGGTCACAAAGGAGTAAAGGATCAGCCTCTTGAGATTTTTTAATAATTAACGCTAAATAAAATCCTCTTATCTCCTTGTTTCTCTTTTAATATAATTGTGACCATCGAAATAGTTCCATCGGCTGCAAGCCAATAAGTCACCAACAATTTCTATCTTTAGTCTTATTTTAATAGGGCCCCTCCTTTCTCTCCTAAATCGAAAGTACCAAATGACTCATTGCCTAGCACCTTCTCTCTCTCTTCTCCTCATACCCATCTCTTGACCCGAAAATCACATTATTTACATATATTATATCATTGGTTATTTATACTAGTATATATAGATACATACATATATATATATATATATAGACACACACACGTGACAAAAGAGAGGAGGCAATAAATTATGAAGATATATATGTATATACACACGTGACTAAAGAGAGGAGGCAATAAATTATGAAGATAATAAATTATAATAGGTGATTTTTTTATAGTATTTCTTTGTCTGTCTATTTCTAAGCATGTTAAGTTAAGCATGAATTCAATCTACACATATGGTCCTTGTAGCATATGTTGCATTCATGACTATATCGTGTCTTTATATAAAAAAGAAGTTATAGTAATATTAAGATTTTCTAATTTAGTAGTTTAAATGAAAAAAATTAGTTGGAAGTAGGAGTATTACTATATCAACAAAAGACAAAATTGTGATTAATTTCCTTTTTATTGGGGTTTTTATTATTGAAAATAAATTATCATAATGTGTTGTTTATAACTTTTCATATGGAAGAAAGTATTCAATTGTTTCTCTTAACAATGAATTAGTTTGAGAACTTAAAATCTTTATTCTCAATAACTATATTCCAAGTTTTTTTTTAAGTGATATGTTGATTGATTTGCATGTACTTTTCTCAGGATTATGTTCAAGAGTTCTAGTAATATCTACTAATTAAGGCTTCATATTTGGTTTAAAGGTGGTTAGTTAATGCCCATGACTATAAACTATATACTTTAGAACAATAGAGAAGAGATGTTGCTCCTCATTCCTAAAGGTTTTAAACTATTTTCTTGAAAAATATTTATCAAATGTTTTGGAGGTGGTGGGGGGTAAGGTGGATCACCATGAAATTAGCTTTGGACTAGCTTTTTTAATAAGTTATAGTTATGTCAATTATAGGCAAATGTATAAGCTAAAAAAGGATCTAAGGTACCTTTAAGTTGATAGGGCATATTATAGGACACTCAATTTCAACGTTAGTAAGTCATTGAGACTTATTAAATCAAACAAAAGTTGTATTAGACTTATAAATCTTAGGAAAATCTATGAAATGATTGATGTATATGTAACCCATAAATTAGAAACATTGGTCCCTACGCCTGTCATATTATCTATAATTGGAGGGGAGGAATTTTTTAGGGAGGATGGAGATAGTCATGGTGAAGAAAGAAGTAGTAGTGTTAGAGTGAATTATGTTAATGATTTTAGTTATTGAAGATACAAACTTGGAAACTGATAAGCAAGTTGGTGAACATGTACAAGATGATTTTCAAATAGACATTTTGGATGAACATTAACTAGTTGGAATTGATTAAACCGATTATTGTAGTTTTAATGACAATGATGAATATCTAAGTGGAGATGAGCCCTGTGAAGCATTGTGAAGATTAAGTACCAGTATTAGGTATAATCTAATTGGCGTGACACCACAATGGAGATTGGGCATAGAGTTTGGAAATACAAAAGAATTTTACAATGTTATTACAAACATGATCATAGTTGTTTTAAGTTCCTAATGAGAAATTTTAGGGATAGAATTCTTTAAAAGCCTAGTATCTATATAATAAAAATGATTAAAAAGTACAGAGAGAGACTGAATATATTTGTTAACTCAAGCATATGTAGAGTAGCAAAAAGGAGTCAAGGAAAAAAGAGGACAACATATTTTGTTAATGAATATTCCAAGTTGTAAGGATATGAACACGAGTTGGATCCTTATCAATTGTAGAGAAAGAGAACATTGATTCATAAAGTTGATTAAGGATTTTATTAATATCAATTTTAGATAGATAATAGTGAAGGAATTACATTCAAATAAGATATGAAAAATAAATCATAAATATTATACATCATTCCAAACAAAGGGTTGAGACATTTGTAGATGATTACTATAAGAAGGCTTAGCTCCTTAGTTTGGATGACCATATATTATAGCCTATTAGGGGTGAAATTTGATGGCCTACAATTGATGCAGAGGTGAAACACCCAACATCTAAAACAGTCATACTAGGAAGACCCAAAACTGCAAAAAAAGAATAAAAAATAAGCTTAAAATTTGAAAAATTTAAACAAATTTCCTCAAAAGGGATAAGTGTAGAAATATAGAAAACATGAAACTTTTGAACATAACCTAAAAAATGCAATAAGAAAGGCTCAATATTACTTATTGAGGCATCTTCGAATATATAAACCTTGTATTACTTTATGATATTTGCTTACAATATACATAATTTTATGTCGTTGTAGTCATTAATCTTTTCTTATTATTATTATTCTCATCATTATTGTAAAGTCCTAGTTAGAGCATCTTCATAGGTATCCTTAAGAAACCTAGGTGCTAAGATTGTGCCATACTTGTAGAGGTTACTAAGGTGAAACTTACTGCTAGGCAAAACAAATAACTCTTTCTAGTGAGGAGATTGCAATTCACAAAAAGTTTATTAGCTAACATCCATACATACTAAGGAGCTCATTTGATATTTCCAAAAAGGCTTATTACAGAATTAGAAAGGATATTAAAGAGGTACTTTTGGACAGGGGATATAAATAACCCATATGGAGCTAAAGTAGGTTAGAACAAAGTTTGCTCCCCAAAATGAGAACGAGGGTTAAGTATTATTTTCCTAAAATACGAAAAAAAAACTTTTTAATGGCTAAATGGATTTGGAGACTCTTAAGTGAAAAAAACTCTATCTGGGTCAAACGGGTTCATAAATTTCATCTTTAGAACTAATGCTTTTGGGCTCTAAAAGAATCCAAAATGCTCTATTGGCCTCTTATAAAAATGCTTAAACTAAAAGACTCTATATACTCTAACATTTTGGAAACGTTCATCAATCTTGGTTGTGTTTTGACAACTGGAGTCAAATAAGCCCATTGATAAAACGAATGAGGTTAACTTCTTGAAAAATAAAATCCCCATTTACTTCAAAGTTTTTGTCCTCATTTACTATCAATCTTGGAGATGTAACAATAGAGTATTGGAAGTACTAGACAACTATCTTCCTACATACTCTCTTGATTTTAACACTATAGATTACACTATTTGGCTTATTAATACTAAATGCTTCACTAATAGCTCCTTCTTGGAGGCCATTAGGGATCACTTTCTTATAATAACCTAGATGGAGCTTACCTGGAAGAATCCTTTGTCCCCCAAAGCCTCCATTATTTATTGGTTAGTTATTCAAAATATATTATGGATAAAGGATATAATGGGTTTTAATTGCCCTTTTTGTGCTCTCCACAAAATGGAAGCTGAATCCATGACCCATCTATATTTTAGATGTTCCTACTTAAAATTTATATGGGCAATAATCCAGCATACCCAAATGATAATTTGGGCATCTAGTTTCATGAGAGGAATTACTGCATACACAGGGGCACAAAGACACAACTACACTCTTACCATAGATATCATTTACAAAATTAGAGAAATCATTGCATCAAATCTTAATCATTTGAAGATCTCAAAAGACATGAAAAGGAGGTGCGATCTGCACTTATCAAACAAGCAGGCATCAATCTTAATCATCTGAGAATCGTAGGCCTTAATAGTTTAAGACAAAATATGCAAGTGTTTCAAACATATTGAGGTACCAAATACCTAAAGAGTTGTGAATTGTCAAATTATAGATCTCTTAGAGTGTTGTCATTTAAGGAACCCCTAGGTTCCCTTTGACTAACAAGGATAAAGTGAAAAAGCTTTAGGTCATAGATGGTCTCCTAAAAAATCATGTATAAACAAACATCGATTTGAGCTATTGAAGATAAGTGTGTTATTTGAGACTATTTGATATTAACTAATATGGTGTCATGGAAAGGGTTCACCGATGAGAAATTCTTTAGTGTGTGTATTTATTCTATTAATCTCCTCTGTAACACTTTTATCAACCTTCTGGAGATACAATTTTATTTTCCAAAAAAATTGATGAATGTGTTTCTTTTGATTAATTTAAGTTATTTGTGCAAAGTTTTTTGAAGATATTGTTATATTTAGTTAATAAAGCTATAATGTGAGTTCCATAAACGACATTCATTCATACATTATATTGTTAACAAATAATTTTGATATGATCAAGGCCAAGATAAGGCAATAAGACCCTTTGCATATGCCAGTTGGACTAATAACCTAAGCTTATGCTAAGAGAATTAAGGAGTCGATGACGGGGTTGATTCGAGAGATTCAATTAAAGAGTTTAAGTGTCGAAATGGAGGAGGAGGCATCCCATTACCTCAAATAGACCATTAAGCAAGTATGGACTAAGCGTGGGAATAAATTGGGCAAACAATTAAGTTCCAAAGGAAAATTATCCCAAAAATTATTCCTTCGACAATTTTGGCAAAAGAATTAAGCTTCAAAGGAAATTATCCCAAGTACTGCTCTTTGAATTAATTTTCCTATTTAGTCTTTAGACCATTTTATTAATTAATTATTTTCATTAATTTAGATATTTACCCTATGTGGCTAAGCGTACTCCTATACTATAAATACCCTTTTCAATTGTAACGGAAGACACTTCTCTTTGATTAGAAATTGAAACAATTCTCTTGTGAGTTTGTAAGTTTATCACTCTCAAGTCTTAAGCTCATTTTCGAATACTTTTGAGCTTATTGAAGGCGTGATCATCCTTCATGGCATTCAACTCTTGAGGGTTCTTCAAATCGTATCTTTTCAAGTCTAAAGTCTCATATACCTTAGGTTCTCAAGTTGTGTTTACTGGGTTTTAGAGATTTTCGATTTATCTACTGGACATTAGCTTTCTTAGGGATATTAATTCGTTTATTTTTCCGAATCAGTTGGTATTAGAGCCAATTTCTAACCCCCATCAAGCTATCTTTTTGTTTGTCCTTTTATTTCGTTGATTTAAAAAATAACAAAAACAAAAACATCATTTGTTCTCTTGATTCATGTCTACTTCTCCTTTACTATCTCAACAATGTCAATAATAATTACTTCTCTCTTTTAACCCTTACTATCACAATAGTTAATATTCCCTCGTGAATTGTTATTAAAAAATCGTGAATTGTTATTAAAAAATCTTTTTCATGTCTACTCCTTTTTTTCTCTTTCCTTTGTTATCTTACTTCTTTGTGAACTGCTTTATAAAACAAAAAAAATTGTTCACGACTTCTCTTGCTCACTTTTCGTCATTACAGTATTATCATATATCCTCTATTACTTGTGCTATGAATTGTTGTAAAAAAAATTCTATTTAACGTTGTTAACTTTCTTTGTTACCCTTTGTTATTCTAATTATCTCCATTATTACTTCCTTGAGTTATTAAAAAATCTTATTGTTTTATTGTATTTCTAAATTGAAATTCTAACCTTTAATTCTTGAATTGATCTTTCTTGTCCTTTCTTACAATATTACCCTAATTGTTGAATTAGATGAGTGTGGTCATTGATTGATTGAGTTTGGTGAGTTCGAAGAACAAGTTGAGAAGTGAGGGCACTAAGAGGTAAAAGACAGAGTTTGTGAGACTAGTATCAGATAAAAGTAATTGAGTGTAAACACGAGTAATTTTTTTTAAATCACAAGAGGAAACTAGCACACTTGAACATATGGCTGATAACGTAGGTAATAATACCAAACTATTAGAGCAAAACCAAGCTCTATTTACTCAAATACAATAGTTATGGGAGATGGTAAGAGGATTAGCTATGGTATTGATAGAACAAGAAAATCAATTGGCTAGGATTGAGGTAGAAGAGTAGCACCCCAAGTTGGGGAAAATAATGTGAGAAATAATGTGGGAATTAGGAGGCGAATGCATATGGGGAAGGAGATGGGGATGTTGATGATGAGTGGGAAAGAGAGTACGATTGGGTTACAGAAGATGCTGGAAGAGCTCGATGGGAAATAGGCGACCTAGGGGTGCATGTACAGGTTGAGGAGAGTTGGATGGTGATCTGGGGAGTGTCAAATTAAATCTACTCACATTCTTGGGTAAGAATGATCCAGAGACCTACCTAGAGTGGGAAAAAAGGGTGGAGTTGATACTCGACTATCATAGGTTCTCAGAGGAGAAAAGGGTGAAGTTGGTAGTTGCTAAATTTACGAACTACACGTTAGCCTAGTGGGATCAATTAGTTAATGGTAGGAAGAGAAATCGGGAGAGGCCGATAGACATGGGACGAATTAAAGGTTGTCATGAGAAGGAGATATGTCCCTAGTCACTACTATAGGGAGATTTGTTGTAGGTTGTAAACTTTGAATAAAGGAAATCAAAGTGTGGATGAATATTTTAAGAAGATGGAGATGGCTTTGATTCAGGATAACATTGAGGAGGACCAATAGGCCACTATGGCACAATTTTTAAGCTGCTTAAATAGGGAGATAACTAATATGGTTGTACTATACCATTATATGGAGTTTGAAGAATTGGTGCACATGGCAATGAATATGGAGAAGCAGTTAAAGCAGAGAGTGATTTCTAAACCTACAGCTGGAGTTAGTAGTTTCTCAAAACCCAAGTGGGGCAAGGAAGGTTCAGATAAGTTGGGTTAGAAGATTCAAGGGGAGTCGTGAAAAAGGAAAGAAGAACTGACACAAAAACACAAGGATAAAGTGGAGACCACACAAAAGCATAAGGAAAAGATGGGGACCACATCTTTTAGGAATCGAGACATTAAGTGCTTCAAATGTCAAAGGGTAGGGCACATAGCTTCTCAATGCCCAAACAAGAGGACAATGGTGAACACGAATGGGGTTATTGAGATAGAAGACGAGCAAAGTGAGGAAGAAGAGATTCCAGATGCAGATGATGAGGCCTATAAGGATGATGAAGATTCAGGAATAATGGCTATCTTGACAATTTTGGTGTTTAAGAGAGTCTTTACTACTCAGGCGCAGGTGAATGAGACAGACTTGCAGTGGGAAAATATTTTTCATATCATGTGTCTAGTGGAAGGAAAGCCTTATAGTATGATTATTGATGGAGGTATTTGCACTAACGTAGCCAATGTAGTTTTTATGGAGAAAATTGGGTTACCATTGATTAAACACACCAAACCTTATAAGTTGCAATGGCCCAATGATGGTAGAGAGGTTAAGGTGAACAAATAGACGCTAGTAGAATTCATTATTGCGACTTATACTGATAAGGTGTTATGTGACGTAGTTACAATGAAGGCAACCCATATTTTATTAGGAAAGCTTTGGCAGTTTAACAGATGAGCCATGCATGATGGTTATAAGAATCGATATAGCTTTAAGATGGATGAAAGGTCAATTATATTGGGGTCTTTAACACCTCAACAAGTCTATGAGGACCAAGTTTAGTTGAAACAGGAGGCAGATGAGCAATTGTAGAAAAAAGAGAAAATGAGTGTAACAGAGAAAGAAAGTTTGATTAGCAAAATGAGAGAAAAAAGAGATTATGAAAGGAAATAGTTTCTTTGTAAGAAAAGGTCAGATTATGAGTGCTCTATCAGAAAACCAACAATTAATTTTGTTGGTATATAAGGAGTCTCTCCTTGTTCTTACTTTGACTAACAATTTCTTCCCCAGTTTGGTTGTTTCTTTATTATAGGAATTTGCAGATGTGTTTTCTGAGGAGATACCTAGTAGGATACCACCCATTAGGGGAATTGAACACTAGATAGACTTTGTACCTGAGGTTGTTATTCCAAACCGACCAGCCTATAAGAGTAACCCTGAGGAGACAAAGGAACTTCAAAGGCAAGTAGAGGAACTTATGAGCAAAGGGTACATGAGGGAAAGCATGAGCCTATGTTTTGTACCCTTCTTACTCGTGCCTAAGAAAGATGGAATCTGGAGGAAGTGCGTTGATTGCAGGGCTATTAATATCATTACATTAAAGTATCGCCATCCTATTCTAAGGTTAGATGATATGCTAGATGAGCTTTATGGAGTTAAAATTTTTAGCAAAATAGATTTAAAAAGTGGCTATGATCAAATTAGGATGAGAGAAGGGGATGAATAGAAAATGACATTCAAAACAAAATATGGCTTATATAAGTGATTAGTTATGTCGTTTGGTTTATCAAATGCACCTAGTACTTTCATGCAGTTAATGAATTATGTCATGCATAACTTTATCGATAAATTTGTTATGGTATCTTCTGACAACATTTTTATTTATAGTACATGCTTGGAGTTTCACATTGGACATTTGAGAGAGGTGTTGAAAGTACTTAGAGAGGAAAACATTTACTCTAATATTCAAAAATGTCATTTTTGCATGGATAAAGTTGTTTTCCTTGGATTTGTTGTGAGTCATAATAGAGGTGGATGAGGAAAGGTAAAAGCAATTAAGGAATGGATCATACCTAAAAGCATCACAGAGGTAAGAAGTTTTCATAGGATGACTAGTTTTTAATGCAGGTTTGTTAAAGATTTTAGCACGCTAGTTGCTCTCATGATTGAAGTAATTAAGAAAAATTTAGGATTTAAGTGTGCCAAGGAGCAGGAAATAACTTTTAATTTGGTTAAAGAAAAATTATGCTCTACACCTATTCTAGCTTTACCTGATTTTTCTTGAATGTGATACATCAGGAATAAGTATTGGTATTGTGTTAATGCAGGATAGGAGACCTATTGCATATTTTAGTGAGAAGTTCAACGGGGCACCACTCAATTATCCTACCTATGATAAGGAGCTCTATGCCCTCGTTAAAGGATTGGAGACATGACAACACTATTTATGGCCAAAGGAGTTCATGATTCACATTGATCACAAGTCATTAAAGCACTTAAAGGGACAAGGCAAGCTGAATAAATGACATGCCAAATGGATGGAATTCATTGAGTCCTTTTCATATGGGATCAAATACAAATAGGGTAAGGAGAATGTGGTAGTAAATGCCCTATCTCGCAGGTATGCCTTAATTACTACTTTAAGTGCCAAATTGCTGGGATTTGAATTTGTTAAAGACTCTTATAAGAAGGATCTTGATTTTTCTTATTTATTTTTCATATGTGAGAAGGGGATATTTAATCGATTTTATAAGATGGATGGGTACTTGTTTAGAGAAAATAAGTTGTTTATACCCGTTTGTTCGATTAGGGAATTGGTGGTTAAGGAAGCCCATGGTGGTGGTTTAATGGGACACTTTAGGGTACAAAAGACTTTAGGTGTGCTTGTAAAACATTTTTATTAGCCTAGGATGAGACGTGATGTGGAAAAATTTTGTGTCACTTGTGAGAAGGCTAAGTCTAAAGTTTTCACCCTGGGTTTGTACACACCTTTACCCCTACCTGATGAACCTTGGATAAATATTTCTATGGACTTTGTAATAAGTTTACTTAAAACAAGCAAGGGGAAAGATTACATTTTTATGGTAGTCGATTAGTTTAGTAAAATGGTGCATTTTATTCCTTGTAGTAAAAATAATAACGCAACCCACGTAGTAGATTTGTTCTTTAGGGAAGTAGTTCGTCTTCATGGGATTCCTAAAACTATCGTTTCAGATCGAGATGTTAAATTTCTTAGTCAGTTTTGGAAGGTCTTATGGGAGAAGTTGGGAACCAAATTACTATTTTCTACCACATATTACCCGCAAATTGACGGTCAAACCGAAGTAGTTAATCGGACTCTATCTCAATTACTTCATGCCATTAAAAAGAAAAATCTTAAGAGCTGGGAAGAGTGTTTGCCTTTTGCTGAATTTGCATATAATAGAACTATACATTCGTCTACTAGTTATTCACCTTTTGAAATTGTGTATGGTTAAATCCTTTGTCCCTATTAGACTTAATGTCTTTGCAAATTGATGAAAGGACTAGTTTAGATGGCAGCAGGAAGTCAAAATTAGTGAGGTCACTTCATGGGAAAGTGAAAGATCAAATTGAGAAGAAGAATGAACATTATACCAGCAAGGTCAAAAAGGGACGATGTAAAGTTATCTTTGAATCAGGTGATTGGTTGTGGCTCCATATGCGTAAAGAGAGGTTCCCGAAGCAGAGGCAAAATAAGTTAGAACCCTGAGGGGATGGACTATTTCAAGTCATTGAAAGGATCAATGACAATGCATACAAATTAGAACTCCTAAGTGGGTACAATGTATCGGCCAGTTTCAATGTTAGTGATTTATCTCCTTTTGAAGTAGGTGTTGATTCTTGGACGAATCCTCTTGATGAAGGAGAGGATGATACGGTCAAGGCCAAGATAAGTCAATGAGACCCTTTGTATGTGTCAGTTGGAACAATAACCTAAGCTCATGCTAAGAGAATCAAGGAGTCAATGATAGGGTTGATGCAGGAAACTCAAATGAAGAGTTCGGGTGTTGAAACAGAGGAGGAGGTGTCCCATTACCTTAGTTGGAGCATTATAGCGAGCGTGGACTAAGCAAGGGAATAAATTTGGCAAAGAATTGAGTTCCAAAGGAAAATTATCCCAAAAATTATTCCTTCGACAATTTTGGTAAAAGAATTAAGCTTTAAAGGAAATTATCCCAAATACTACTCTTTGAATTAATTTTCCTATATAGTCTTTAGACCATTTTCTTAATTAATTATTTTCATTAATTTAGACAATTACCCTATGTGGCTAGGCATACTCCTATACTGTAAATTCCCTTTTCCATTGTAAGGGAAGACACTTCTCTTTTGATTAGAAATTGAAATAATTCTCTTGTGAGTTTGTGAGTTTAACACTCTCAAGTCTTACGTTCGTTTTTCAAACACTTCTGAACTTATCGAAGGTGTAATCATCCTTCGTGGTGTTCAACTCTTGAGGGTTATTCAAATCACATCTTTTCGGGTTTAACGTTTCATATACCTTAGGTTCTCAAGTCATGTTTCTTGAGTCTTGGAGATTTTCGATCTATCTATTAAACGTTAGCTTTCTTGAGGATATTAGTCCGTTTATTTTTTCATGTCAAATTGAAAGAAATATTGTGAATTACATGTTTGTTTCTAAGTTAGTATCTCTTCATATACCAATAAAAAGAAGTTTAGAGATGATGATCAGTATATATTTCAGTTTTCATTTTAAATAATGAGTCTAAAGTGTGAAATAAAATCTAACATCACTTTCCAATAATTACACGTTTAAGTAAAGAAGAGCAAAGCATTGTTGGAAGAAGAGCAAAGCATTGTTGGCACAATCATTATAGGAACAAGTTTCCCAATCCAGTGTAAACGAGGGATGCAATGTGATGCAAAATTAGCCATATTAAATATGATTATAAAAATGATGATGTACTAATTTTATTATAGGGATAACCAATCTTAAAATGTCCATCCTTTTAAGATTTTGTTAATCCAATGCTCAAACTTTTAAAATTTTCAATTAGGTGACCAACCCTTTTAAACCTTAACAGCTTAGTTTAGAATGTTAGTTCCATTAATAATTTAATAATTTAGCTAATATAATCATTGTTTTTCATGGTATGTAAGTGTCCACCTAAAAAATTCTCTCTATTCCAATTTAATCATGGTTAATATTTTTTCTAGGTGGACATTTGCATGTCATTAACAACAAAGATTCTATTAGCCAAATCACTAAATTATTAACAAAACTAACATTTTAAACTAAACTGTTAAGATTTTAAAACATTGATCATTCAACTGAAAACTTTAAAAACTTGGATACTTGATCAAAAAAGTCCTAAAAGAGTGGGAACTTTAAGATTGTTTATCCCTTTTTTATATACATTTTTTAGATATCACTTTTTGATGTGTTTTTTTGGCATAACTTTCTGATACACACTTTTAACTACATATTGCTAAATTTTTGTGTTAGCCAATTATGTATATAAATTTGAATCTATATATTTGCTTCTCAATATATTAATAATTTTACAGGTTCTCATATGAAAATCATAAGGAATTCCTTTCGTCTTCCACTATATTTTTATATAAGACAAGTTTGATATAGTTGAATAGATGTCAAGTTTCCACCTTAACATAATCATTACAATATATAGTTTAAGTGCACAATCATTACAGCTAATAGAAGTGAAATTTGAACTTTAACATTGCAATTTAATGTCATTTCCTCACAATATAGTTGAAAATAATAACCATCATAAGCACAACAAGTTATATTACAATATTCATCAATATAAACTTCAACTCTTTTTTCTCTTTTTCCAACAAATCAATATTTTACTTTATAAACTTTATTTGCTGCTAAATCTTCTTGGTTATGCTTATTTCAATAGTGCTTCTTTAATATAGATATTTCTTTCCTTAATTTGTAAATCACGTTAATGGAACTATTAGCTAATTTTTTTATCATATCAATTGAAGAAAAATCACATCTCCAAACTTAAAAAAATTAATTCATTATTTAAACATTATACATATGATTTTGTAAAAACTAATTACAAATAAGAACTCGATGGATAATTAGACATCTTTAAAATCTCCTCATAAGATTCTGATCATTTTATGAAGTTATCGGGAGGAATATAACCAACAATAGCATACCACATTATGAGTATTCAAACTCAATGTTATATTAACTTTGGGTGCTTTTACTACAATTATCACACTAATGACAAATATAACATTGTAATTTATCCAATTTTATCTATAGGTTGATGTTAAGCTTGAAATACATTAAACTTAAGCCATGTGCTAATAACTAATTAAATTGTTTTTCCAGTTGGATATGCTGATGTAAAAAGACATCACTTATGAAAAATGTACAAACTTTGATCATATTGCACAAAAACAAATAGAAAGAATAACAAATATAATTTCTCGCGCTTGATCTTATGACATGTCATAGATTATCAAAATAAAAAGGAAAATCTTCTTCACATTTTTATAAATTAATCAATGTTCAAGATTCTTATATAAAAATGTTAATTATATATATATATATAAGAAAGTTGATTCATAATGCATTGCATTATGGACTTAGCTTCATATTCTCTATTACTTCAACCTAATTAACACATTCTCTATTCTAAAGAGTCTCACTAGAATTCTTTGGTGTACACATAAAGAAATCCTTATCGTTCTCATAAGCCTTTTAAATATGTGACATTTGTACTTAACCTAAACATTTAAATATTTATTACTTACCTCTCAGTGATAGCCTAAACATTTCCTTACTTAGCCTAAATATTTTCTTATAATGACTTGTTTAATTTATTTATTTACTTCTCTTTTATGTGTGTATTTATCTACTTATTTTACTTATTTTATCTTTTATTTTTATTCTTTACCTTGTTTTATTTTTATGGTATTATTTATTTTATATTTTTATTTATTAAGTATTTATTTATTTTATTATTACTATTATTATCTTTTATATCTATTATTATTTTATTTTAAATTATTGATATTTTATTATTTTAATATGTATGTGCTCATACACACATGTATGTAGAGAGTGATTAGGGATGAGAGAGATGATGAATAAATAATATTTCCTGCTTAGGATTCAAACCAATGTTTTGAGTTTGATACCGTATCGGCTGAAAAACGGTACCGAAATATAAACTTCGGTATCGGGTTTAAATTGCAAAATTTTTAAATTTTAATTAAATCTTTTTTTTAAAATTTAAATCTCCCGTCCTC
>JAOSBN010013948.1:0-49112 GCA_027563595.1 Erythroxylum suave | reverse complement strand
TTTTCCCACCGAAGGTACCTACCCACCGTGCCAAGGGACTTTTTTAGCCACCAAAGGTTCACTGAGGTGCTGATTTTTCCCATCAAAGGTGGCCCAATAGGCTATTTTTCAAACCGAAGGTGCCTACCCACCGTGCCAAGGTGTTGTTTCAGTCATCGAAGTCACACCAAGGTGCTAATTTTCTGACCAAAGTTACTCAACGAGCTATTTTTCACCCTGAAGGTGCATACCCACTGTTCCAAGGGACTGTTTCGGTAATCAAAAGTGCACCAAGGTGCTGATTTTCCTACCGAAGGTGCCCAATGGGCTATTTTTCCAACCGAAGGTGCCTACCAATCGTGCCAAGGTGCTGTTTCGGTCACCGAAGGCGCAGCAAGGTGCTGATTTTTCCACCAAAGGTGCCCAACGGGCTATTTTCCCCCCCAAAGGTGCCTATCCACCATGCCAAAGGACTATTTCAGCCATCGAAGGTTCACCAAGGTGCTGATTTTCCCACCGAAAGTGCCCCAAGGGCTATTTTTCCCACCGAAGGTGCCTACCAATTGTGTCAAGGGACTTTTTGGGCCATTGAAACTGGACCAAGGTGCTGATCTTCCCACCGAATGTACCTGACGGGCTATTTTTCTCACCAAAGGTGCCTAACCACCATGTCAAGGGGTTGTTTTGGCCACGAAAGATGCCCCAAGGTGCTGATTTTCCCATCGAAGGTGCACCAACGGGCTATTTTTTCCATCGAAGGTGCCTACCCACCATGCCAAGGGACTGTTTCGGTCATCGAAGCTGCACCAAGGTGCTGATTTTCCCACTGAAGGTGCACGAATAGGCTATTTCCTCCACCGAAGGTGCCTACCTACCGTACCAAGGGACTGTTTCAGCCATCGAAGCTGTACCAAGGTGCTGATTTTCCCACTGAAGGTGCACTAACGGGCTATTTTCTCCACCGAAGGTGCCTACCCACTGTGCCAAGGGACTGTTTCGGCCACCAAAGATGCACCAAGGTGCTAATTTTTCCACCGAAGGTGGCCAACGCGATATTTTTTTCCCCTAAAGGTGCCTACCCACCATGCCAAGGGATTGTTTTGGCAACTGAAACTACACCAAGGTCCTGATTTTCCCACCAATCGTGCCCAGCGAACTATTTTTCCCCCCCAAAGGTGCCTGCCCACCGTGCCAAGGTACTGTTTCGACCACCGAAGGGGTACGGACATGCTGATTTTCCCACCAAAGGTGCACCAATGGGCTATTTTTCCCCCCGCAGGTGCCTACCCACTGTGCCAAGGTGCTGTTTCGACCGCCGAAAGTGCACCAAGGAGCTGATTTTCCCACCAATGGTGCACCAACGGGCTATTTTTCCCCCCCGAAGTTGCCTACCCACCGTGCCAAGGGCCTGCTTCGACCATAGAAGGTGCAATAAGGTGCTGATTTTCAAATCGAAGTTGCACGAAGGCACTGACTTTCTCATCGAAGGTGCACCAACGGGCTATTTTTCCCACCAAAGGTTCCTGTCCACCGTGCTAAGGGACTGTTTTAGCCACCGAAAGTGCACCAATGTGCTGATTTTCCAACAAAAGGTGCCCAATGGGATATTTTTTCCACCGAAGGTGCCTACCCACTGTGCCAAGGTCCCATTTCGGCCACTGAAGGTGTACCAAGGTGCTGATTTTCCCACTAAAGGTGACCAACGGGCCATTTTTCCCACCGAAGATGCCTACCAACCGCGCCAAGGGACTATTTCAGCCACTGAACGTGCACCAAAGTGCTTATTTTCCCACCGAAGGTGCCTAACGGGATATTTTTCCCACCGAAGGTGCCTACCCACCGTGCCAAGGTGGTGTTTCGGCCACCGAAAGCGCACCAAGGTGTTGATTTTTCGACCAAAGGTGCCTAACGGGCTATTTTTACCCCCACGAAGGTGCCTATCACCGTACCAGGGTGTTGTTTCGGCCACCGAAGGTGCACCAAGGTACTAATTTTAAAACTGAGGGTGCACTAACGGGTTATTTTTCCTCCCGAAGGTGCCTACCCCCCGTGCGAAGGGACTGTTTCGGCCACCAAAGGGGCTCTAAGGTGCTGATTTTCCCACCGAAGGTACACAACGGGCTATTTTTCCCACTGAAGGTTGCCCACTCACTATGCCAAGTGACTATTTCGGCCATCAAAAGTGCACCAAGGTGCTGATTTTGCCACCGATGGTGCCTAGCGGGCTATTTTTCCCACCCAAGGTGCCTAGTGACCGTTCCAAGGTGCTGTTTTAGTCACCAAAGGTGCACCAAGGTGCTGATTTTCCCACCGAATGTGCTTCAACGGGCTATTTTTCCCCTCGAAGTTGCCTACCCACTGTGCCAAGATGCTGTTTCGACCACCGAAGGTGCACCAACGTGCTAATTTTCCCACCGAAGGTTCACCAACGTGCTGTTTTTCCCCGCGAAGGTGCCTACCCACATTGCCAAGGGGGTGTTTTGGCCACCGAAGCTGGACCAAGGTGCTAATTTTCCCACCGATGGGGCATCAACGGGCTATTTTCTCACCCAAAGATGCCTACCCACAATGTCAGGGGGCTGTTTTAGCTACTGAAGGCAAACCAAGGTGCTGATTTTCCCACCGAAATCGCACCAATGTGCTGATTTTCCCAACGAAGATGCCCAACGGGATATTTTTCACCCCCGAAGGTGCCTAATCATCGTGCCAAGGGCTATTTCGGCCATCGTAGGTGTACCAAGGTGCTTATTTTCCCACCGAAGGTGCACCAACGGGCTATTTTTCCCCCCGAAGGTGCCAACCCACCGTGCCAACGTATTGTTTCGACCACCGAAGGTGCACCAAGGTGTTGATTTTCGCACTAAAGGTGCACCAACGGGCTATTTTTCCCACCGAAGGTGCCTGTCCACCATGCCAAGGGACCGTTTCGGCCACCGAAGGTGCACCTAGGTGCTGATTTTCCCACTGAAGGTGCCCAACGGGCTATTTTTCCCCCCGGAAGGTGCCTAATCACCGTGCCACCGAAGGTGTGCCAAGGTGTTGATCTTCCCACCGAATGTGCCCAACGGGCTATTTTTCCCACCGAAGGTGCCTACCCACCATGCCAAGGGATTTTTTCGACCACCAAAAGTGAGTCAAGGTGTTGGTTTTCCTACCAAAGGTGCAACAGCGGGCTATTTTTCCCACCGAAGGTGCCTACCCACCGTGCCAAGGGACTGTTTCAGCCACCGAAGAGGCACCAAGGTGTTGATTTTCCCACCGGTGTTGGCCAACGAGCTATTTATCCCCCCGAAGGGGCCTACCTGTGGTGCCAAGGGATTGTTTTGTAAACCAAAACTACACCAAGGTGTTGATTTTCCCACCGACGGTGCCTAAGGGGCTATTTTTCCAATACAAAGTGCATAGCGATCGTGCCAACGTGCTATTTCGGCCACCAAAGGTGCACCAAAGTGCTGATTTTCCCACCGAATATGCTCCAATGGGCTGTTTTCCCCACCTAAGGTGCCTACCCACCGTGCTAAGGTGTTGTTTCGGCCACTAAAGGTGTACCAACGTGCTACTTTTCCCACCGAAGGTGCAACAATAGGCTATTTTTCCCCCCGAAGGTGTCGACCCACCGTGCCAAGGGACTGTTTCGGCCATCAAAGGTGCATCAAGGTGCTGATTTTCTCACCGAAAGTGCCCAACCGGCTATTTTTCCCTCCGAAAGTTCACCAAGGTGCTGATTTTCCCATCGAAGGCGCACCAAGGTGTTGATTTTCCCAACGAAGATGCCCAACGGGCTATTTTTCCCCCTGGAAGGTGCCTAAATCACCGTGCCAAGGGCTATTTCGACCACCGAAGGTGCACCAAGGTGC
Organism: Erythroxylum suave; assembly: GCA_027563595.1. Classification (NCBI taxonomy): domain Eukaryota; kingdom Viridiplantae; phylum Streptophyta; class Magnoliopsida; order Malpighiales; family Erythroxylaceae; genus Erythroxylum; species Erythroxylum suave. The sequence continues at coordinate 45,276 of JAOSBN010013948.1, read as the reverse complement.
TGATTTTCCCATTAAAGGTGCACCAATGAGCTATTCCCCCCCACCCGAAGGAGCTTACCCACTGTGCCAAGGGGCTATTTCGACCACCCAAGGTGCACCAAGACGCTAATTTTCCCACCGAAGGTGCAGTAACGGACTATTTTTCCCACCAATGGTTCCTATCCATTATGCCAAGGGACTGTTTCAGCCACCGAAGGTGCACCAAAGTGCTAATTTTCCCACCAAGGTGCAGCAACGGGCTATTTATCCCACCGAAGTTGCCTACCCATCAGGCCAAGGGACTGTTTCGGCGACCAAAGGTGCATCAAGGTGTTGATTTTCCTACCAAAGGTGCAACAACGGGCTATTTTTCCCACCGAAAGTGCCTACCAACTCTGCCAAGGGACAGTTTCGGCCACCAAAGAGGCACCAAGGTGCTAATTTTCCCACAGAAGGTGCCCAACGGGCTATTTTCCCCCCCAAAGGTGCCTACCCACCATGTCAAGGGACTGTTTGTCAACCGAAACTACACCAAGGTGCTAATTTTCCCACCAACGGTGCCCAACAAGCTATTTTTCCCACCCAAGGTGCCTAGCGACTGTGCCAAGGTGCTCTTTTGGCCATCGAAGGTGCACCAAGGTGCTGATTTTCCCTTTGAATGTGCTCCAACGGGCTATTTTTCCCCCTGTAGGTGCCTACCCACCGTGCCAAGGTGTTGTGTCGTCCACTGAAGGTGTACCAACGTGCTGATTTTCCTACCGAAGGTGCACGAACGGGTTATTTTTCCCCACAAGGTGCCTACCCACCATGCCAAGGGGTTGTTTCGGCCACCGAATGTGCATCAAGGAGCTGATTTTCTCACTGATGGTGCACCAACGGGCTATTTCCCCCCCCCAAAGGTGGCTACCCACCGTGCCAAGCGGTTGTTTCGATCACCGAAGGTGCACCAAGGTGCTGATTTTCCCATCGAAGGTGTAACAACGGACTACTTTACCCACTGAAGGTGCCTTTCCACCTTGCCAAGGGACCGTTTCGGCCATCGAAGGTGCATCACGGTGCTGTTTTTCCCATCGAAGGTGCCCAACGGGTTATTTTTCTCTCCGAAGGTGCACCAAGGTGCTAATTTTCCCACTGAAGGTGCACCAAGGTGCTGATTTTCCCATCGAAGGTGCCCAACGGGCTATTTTTCCCCCCGATGGTGCCTAATCACCATGCCAAGGGCTATTTCAGCCACTGAAGGTGTACCAAGGTGTCGATCTTCCCATCAAATGTGCCCGACGGGCTATTTTTTCGACCGAAGGTACCTACCCACCAGACTAAGGGACTGTTTCTGCCACCAAAGGTGCACAAAGGTGTTGATTTTCCCACCGAAGGTGCACCAACAGGCTATTTTTCCCACCAAAGTTGCCTACCCACTGTGCCAAGGGGCTGTTTCGATCACCGAAGAGGCACCAAGGTGCTGATTTTTCCCACCGAAGGTGCCCAACGGGCTATTTTTCCCCCTGAAGGTGCCTACCCGTCATACGAAGGGATTGTTTTGTCAATCGAAACTACACCAAGGTGCTGATTTTCCCATCGACGATGCCCAACGGGCTATTCTTCACACTCAAGATACCTAGCGACTGTGCGAAGCTGCTGTTTCGACCACCGAATTTGCCTACTAATTGTGCCAAGGGACTTTTTCGGGCATAGAAAGTGCACCAAGGTGCTGATTTTCCCACCAAAGGTGCACCAAGATGTTGATTTTCCCATTAAAGATGCACCAGTGGGCTGTTTTTCAAACTAAAGGTGCCTACCCACCATGTCAAGGTGCTATTTCGACCACCTAAGGTGCACCAAGGTGTTGATTTTCCCACCAAAGGTTCCCAACGGGCTATTTTCCCTCACGAAGGAACCTACCCACTGTTCCAAGGGATTGTTTAGTCCATCAAAAGTGCAACAAGTTACTGATTTTCCCACCGATAGTGCCCAACGGGCTATTTTTCCAGCCAAAGGTGCCTACCAACCGTGCCAAGGTACTGTTTCAACCACCGAAGGTCCACCAAGGTGCTGATTTTTCCACCGAAAGTGCCCAACAGGCTATTTTTCCCCTCGAAGGTGCCTACCCACTGTTCCAAGGGACTGCTTAGCCCATCAAGAATGCACCAAGGTGCTGATTTTCCTGTCGAAGGTGCCCAATGGGCTATTTTTCCAATCGAAGGTGCCTACCAACCATGCCAAGGGCCTGTTTCAGCCACTGAAGCTGCACCAAGGTGCTGATTTTCCCACCGAAAGTACCCATTGGGCTATTTTTCCCACCGAACTTGCCTACCAATTATGCCAAGGGACTTTTTTGGCCACTGAAAGTTCACCATGCTACTGATCTTCCCACTGAATGTGCCCAACAGGCTATTTTTCCCCCCGAAGGAGCCTACCCATCATGTCAAGGGACTATTTCGGCCACCGAAGGTGCAGCATGGTGCTGATTTTCACACGCGAGGTGCACCAACGCGCTATTTCTCCCATCGAAGGTGCCTACCCAACGTGCCAAGGGACTTTTTTGGCCACCAAAGGTGCATCAAGGTGCTGATTTTCCCACCGAAGGTGCACCAATGGTCGATTTTTCAACCCGAAGGGGCCTATGCACCGTATAAAGGTGGTATTTTGGCCACAGAAGGTGCAACAAGCTGCTGACTTTCCCCTCGAAGGTGCCCAACGGGCTATTTTTCCCCTCGAAGGTGCCTACCCACCGTGCCAAGGGACTGTTTCTGCCATCGAAGGTGCACCAAGGTGCTGATTTTCCCGTCGAAAGTTCCCAACGGACTATTTTTCCCACCGAATGTGCCTGCCAATTATGCCAAGGGACTTTTTCAGCCATCGAAAGTGTACCAAGGTATTGATTTTCCCACTGAATGTGCCCGACGGGCAATTTTTCCCACCGAAGGTGCCTACCAACCTTGCTAAGGGGTTGTTTCGACCACCGAAGGTGCACTAAGATGCTGATTTTCATACCAAAAGTGCACCAACGGGCTATTTTTCCCACCGAAGGTGACTACCCACCATGCCAAGGGATTGTTTCGACCACCGAAGGTGTACCAAGGTGCCAATTTTCCCACCGGAGGTGCACCAAAGGGTTATTTTCCCCCCCAAAGGTGCCTACCCATAGTGCCAAGGGATTGTTTCGGCCATCAAAACTGCACCAAGGTGCTGATTTTTCCACCAAAGATGCCTAACAGGCTATTTTCCCCCTGAAGGTGCCTACCCACTGTGCCAAGGGACTGTTTCAGCCACCGAAAGTGCACCAAGGTGCTGATTTTCCCATTGAATGTGCCCGACGGGCTATTTTTCCCACCGAAGGTGCCTATGCACCATGCCAAGGGGATGTTTCGGCCACCGAAGGTGCAGCAATGTGCTGATTTTTCCACCGAAGGTGCCCAACGTGCTATTTTTTTCCCCAAAGGTGCCCAACCACCGTTCCAAGGGACTGCTTCGGCCACCAAAGAGGCACCAAGGTACTGATTTTCCCATCGAAGGTGCCCAACGGGCTATTTCTCCCCCTGAAGGTGCCTACCCACCGTGCCAAGGGGTTGTTTTGTCAATCGAAACTACACTAGGGTGCTGATTTTCCCACTGACGGTAACCAACGGGCAATTTTTCCCACCCAAGGTGCCTACCCACCATGCCAAGGGGCTGTTTAGGCCACCGAAGGTGCAACAAGGTGCTGATTTTTCAACCGAAGGTGCTCGACGGGGTATTTTTCCAACCAAAGGTGCCCACCCACGATGCCAAGGTGTTGTTTCGATCACCGAAAGGGCACCAAGGTGCTGATTTTCCCTCTGAATGTGCTCCAACGGGCTATTTTTCCCCCCTAAGATGACTACCCACCGTGCCAAGGTGCTGTTTCGGCCACCAAAGGTGTACCAAGGTGCTAATTTTCCCCTCGAAGTTGCACCAACGGGCTATTTTAGCCACCAAAGGTGCCTGTCCACCTTGCCAAGCGACTGTTTCGACCATCCAAGGTGCATCAAGGTGCTGATTTTCCCATTAAAGGTGGCCAATGGGCTATTTTTCCCACCGAAGGTGCACTAAGGTGTTGATTTTCCCACCGAAGGTGCACCAAGGTACTGATTTTCCCAACCAAGTTGCCTATCTCCCCCCCCGATGGTGCCTAATCACCATGCCAAGGGCTATTTTGGCCACCGAAGGTGTACCAAGGTGCTGATCTTCCAACTAAATGTGCTCGACGGGCTATTTTTTTGACCGAAGATGCCCACCCACGGGGCCAAGGGACTGTTTCGGCCACCAAAGGTACACCAAGGTGTTGATTTTCCCACCGAAGGTGCACCAATGGCCTATTTTTCCCACTGAAGGTGCCTACCCACCGTGCCAAGGGACTATTTTGGCCACCAAAGGTGCACCGAGGTGTTCATTTTCCCCCCGAAGGTGCACCAATGAGCTATTTTTCCCACTGAAGGTGCCTACCAACCATGCCAAGGGACTGTTTCGGCCACCAATGGTGTACCATGGTGCTAATTTTCCCACCAAAGGTGAACCAACAGGCTATTTTTCCCCCCAAAGGTGCCTACCCACAGTGTCAAGGGATTGTTTCGGCCATCGAAACTGCACCAAGGTGCTGATTTTTCCACCGAAGGTGCCCAACGAGCTATTTTTCCCCCCGAAGGTGCCCACGCACTGTGCCAAGGGACTGCTTCGGCCACCAAAGGTGCACCATCGCGTTGTTTTTCCCACAAAAGGTGCCTACCCACCGTGCCAAGGGACTTTCTCGGCAACCGAAAGTGCACCAAGGTGTTGATTTTACCATCGAAGGTGCACCAATGGGTTGTTTCTCAACCCGAAGGTGCCTACCCACCGTGCCGAGGTGCTGTTTCGACCACTGAAGGTGCACCAAGGCGCTAATTTTCCCACCAAAGGTGCCCAACCACTGTTCCAAGGGACTGTTTCGGCCATCAAGAGTGCATCAAGGTGCTGATTTTCCACCGAAGGTGCCCAACGGGCTATTTTTCCAACCGAAGGTGCCTACCAACTATGCCAAGGGACTTTTTTGGCCATCGAAAGTGCACCAAGGTGTTGATCTTCCCACCGATTGTGCCCAACGGGCTATTTTTCCCACCGAAGGTGCCTACCCACCATACCAAGGGGCTATTTCGACCAACGAAGGTGCAGCAAGGTTGTTGATTTTTACATTGAAGGTGCCCAATGGGCTATTTTTCCCCCCGAAGGTGCCTACCCACCGTGCCAAGGGAATGTTTCAGCCACTAAAGGGGCACCAAGGTGCTGATTTTCCCACCAAAGGTGCCCAACGGGCTATTTTTCCCTCTGAAGGTACCTACCCACCGTGCCAAGGGACTGTTTTGTCAACCGAAACTACAACAAGGTACTGATTTTTCCACCAACAGTGCCAAGTTGCTGTTTCAGCCACTGAAGGTGCACCAAGGCGTTGATTTTACCTATGAATGTGCTCAATCGGGCTGTTTTTCCCCCCCGAAGGTGCCCACCCACCATGCCGAGGTGCTGTTTCGACCACCGAAGGTATACGAATGTGTTGATTTTCCCACCGAAGGTGCAACAACAAGCTATTTTTTCCACCCAAAGGTGCCTACCCACTGTGCTAAGGAGCTGTTTCGACCATGGAAGGTGCACCAAGGTGTTGATTTTCCCCTCGAAGGTGCACCAATGCGCTATTTTCCTCACCGAAGGTGCCTGTCCACCTTGCCAAAGGACTGTTTTGCCCATAGAAGGTGCACCAAGGTGCTGATTTTCCCACCGAAGGTGCTGATTTTCCCAACGAAGGTGCCCAACGGGCTATTCCCCCCCCCCGAAGGTAACTAATCACCTTGCCAAGGGCTATTTCGGCCACCAAAGGTCTACCAAGGTCCTGATCTTCCCATCGAAGGTGTACCAAGGTGTACCAGTGGGCTATTTTTCCCACCAAAGGTGCGCCAAGGTGCTGATTTTCCTACCAAAGGTGCCCAACGGGCTATTTTTACCCCTGAAGGTGCCTACGCACCATGCTAAGGGACTGTTTCGGCCACTAAAGGTGCATGGAGGTGCTGATTTTCCCACTGAAGGTGCCCAATGGGCTATTTTTCCCCCTAAGGTTCCTACCCACCGTGCCAAGGGCTGTTTCAGCCAACGAAGGTGCATCAAGGTGCTGATTTACCTACTAAAGGATCACCAACGGGCTATTCCCTACCGAAGGTGCCTACCCATCGTGCCAAGGTGCTGGGCCACCAATGGTGCATCAAGGTGTTGATTTTCCCACCAAAGGCGCACTAATAGGCTATTCTTCCCCCCGAAGGTTCCTGTCCACCGTGCTAAGGGACTATTTCGGTCATCGAACGTGCACCACAGTGTTGAGGCACCTACCCACCATGCCAAGGGACTGTTTCAGCCGCCAAAGGTGCACCGAGGTGTTGATTTGCCCACCAAAGGTGCACCAATGGGCTATTTTTCCCCCTGAAGGTGCCTACCCACCATGCCAAGGTGCTGTTTCGGCCACCGAAGGTGCATCTAGGAGCTGATTTTCCCACCAAAGGTGCTCAACGGACTATTTTTCCCCCCAAGGTGCCTACCCTTCGTGGCAAGGGCTGTTTCGGACACTGAAGGTGCACCAAGGTGCTGATTTTCCCACCAAAGGTGCACCAACGGGCTATTTTTCCCCCTCGAAGGTGCCTACCCACCATGTCATGGGGCTGTTTTCCCACCAAAGGTGCACCAGTGGACTATTTTTCCCATCAAAAGTGCCTGTCCACCGTGCCAAGGGATAGTTTTGGCCATCGAAGGTGCACCGAGGTGCTGATTTTCCTACCAAAGTTGCCCAACGGGCTATTTTTCCCCCCTGAATGTGCCTAGCCACTGTGCCAAGGGGCTGTTTGGGCATCCAAGGTGCACCAAGATGCTGATTTTCCCACCTAAGGTGCCCAACAAGCTATTTTTCCCACCGAAGATGCACCAAGGTGCTGATTTTCCCACCGAATGGGCACCATGGTACTGATTTTCCCAACGAAGTTGCCCAATGGGCTATTTTTCCCTTCATCCTTGCCTTTGTGGACCTAAAGGCCCCTAGTGGGGGTCGTTGGCCAAGCCCCCCTCTCGGACAAGTGGTCGGGGCTGCCCTGAATTGAAGTTTCCACCGAACTGCAGGTACAATCCTTTGCAGACGACTTAAATATGCGACGGGGTATTGTAAGTGGCAAAGTGGCCTTGTGGCCCCTACTGAGGGTCGGCAATCGGGTGACAAGTGCACGCATCGCTTCTAGCCCGGATTTTGTTTTAGAGGCATTCAGTCATAATCTAGTACATAATAGCTTCACGCAACTGGCTTTTCAACCAAGCACGATGACCAATTGTGTGAATCAACGGTTCCTCTCGTACTAGGTTGAATTACTATTAGGATGCTATCATCAGTAGCTCAAAACTAATTACTCACAATGGTCTAACAAGCTTGGCCACCGAAGGTGCACCAAAGTGCTGATTTTGCCACTGATGGTGCCCAACGGGCTATTTTTCCCCCTGAAGGTGCCCACCCTCCGTGCCAAGGCACTGTTTTGGCCACCAAAACTACACTAAGGTGCTGATTTTCCCACCGATGGTGCCCAACGGGTTATTTTTCCCACGCAAGGTGCCTAGCGACTGTGCCAAGGTGTTGTTTTTGCCACTGAAGGTGCACCAATGGTCTGATTTTCCCACCGAAGGTGCACCAACGGGCTATTTTTCCCAGCAAAGGTGCCTACCCACCTTGCCAAGGGACTGTTTCGGCCACCGAAGGTGCAACAAGGTGCTGATTTTCCCACCGAACGTGCCCAATGGGCTATTTTTCCCTCCGAAGGTGCCTACCCACCATGACAAGGGACTGTTTCAGTCACCAAAGATGCACCAAGGTGCTGATTTTCCCACCGAAAGTGCCCTAATGGGCTATTTTTCCCATCGAAGGTACCTAACCATCATGCCAAGGGGTTGTTTTTGCCACCGAATATGTACCAAGGTGTTGATTTTCCCACCGAAGGTGCCACAATGGGCTATTTTTCCCACTGAAGGTGCCTACCCAACATGCCAAGGGGCTGTTTTGGCCACCGAAGGTGCTAATTTTCCCACCAAAGGTGCACAACGGGCTATTTTCCCCCTCGAAGATGCCTACCCACCGTGCCAAGGGACTGTTTTGGCAACCAAAACTGCACCAATGTGCTGATTTTTCCACCGATGATGCCCAACGGGCTATTTTTCCCACCCAAGGTGCCTAGTGACCCTGTCAAGGTACTGTTTTGGCCACCGAAGGTGCACCGAGGTGATGATTTTCCCACCGAAGGTGCACCAACGGGCTAATTTTCCCACCGAAGGTGCCTACCCACCCTGCCAAGGGACAGTTTCGGCCACTGAAGGTGCATCGAGATGCTGATTTCCCCACCGAAGGTGCACCAACGGGCTATTTTTCCCCCTAAAGGTGCCTACCCACCATGCCAAGGTGCTGTTTCGGCCACCGAAGTTGCATCAAGGTCCTGATTTTCCCACCGAAGGTGCCCAACCGGCTATTTTTCCCCCCGAAGGTGCCTACCCACCGTGCCAAGGGGCTGTTTCGACCACCGAAGGTGCACCAAGGTGGTGATTTTCCTAACAAAGTTACACCAACAGGCTATTTTCCCCCCGAAGGTGCCTATCCACCATGCCAAGGGACAGTTTCGGCCACCAAAATTGCACCAAGGTTCTGGTTTTCCCACAGAAGGTGCCCAATGGACTATTTTTCACCCCAAAAGTGCCCACCCACTGTGCCAAGGGACTGTTTTGGCCACTGAAAGTGCACCAAGGTGCTGATTTTCCCACTAAAGGTGCCCAACAGGCTATTTTTCCCACCAAAGGTGCCTGTCCACCGTGCCAAGGTACTGGTTCAGTGGGTGCCCAATGGGTTATTTTCCCCCCCGAAGGTGCCAACCCACTGTGCCAAGGGACTGTTTCGGCCACCAAAGGTGCACCAAGGTGCTAATTTTCCCACCAAAGTTGCGCAACGGGCTATTTTTCCCATGAAAGGTGCCTACCAACTGTGCCAAGGGACTGTTTCGATCGTCGAAAGTGCGCCAAGGTGCCGATTTTCCCACCGATGGTGCCTAACAGGCTGTTTTTCCCACCCAAGGTGCTTAGCGATCGTGCCAAGGTGCTATTTTGGCCACTGAAGGTGTACCTAGGTGCTGATTTTCCCACCGAGGTTGCACCAACGGGCTTTTTTTCCCTTAAAGGTGCCTATCCACCATGCCAAGGGACTGTTTCGACCACCAAAGGTGCATCAAGGTGCTAATTTTCCCATCGAAGGTGCACCAATGGGCTATTTTTCACCAAGGTGCTATTTTTCTCACCCAAGATGCCTAGCGGCCCTGTCGATTATTTTAGCATCCAAGTTATACCAACAGGCTATTCCACTAACTAAAGTTTCGTTGCAACCATCTCTTTGGTTTGCTCCACCGTGCTGGACTAGGTTCATTGGAATGATGATAAGTGCAATGTTGGTGCTCTTTGATGTTCAACAAGTGTTTTCGATAAACATTTTCCTCTTCATTTTCATACACACAATTTTCTGGGTTTTTTAGAACGTAAACATTTAACCGATCCCACCACCTCTTCGGGTTTAACCTCGTGGCTAAAGATGAGATTATTTTTCTTACTTAAGTGTTTATATGTGCTAGGGTGGCCAAGATTGAGCAAAAGGTTAAATGGAGGGACGAATCGGAGTGACAGAGGGCTGAATCTTAGTGGATCGTGGCAGCAAGGCCACTCTACCACTTACAATACCCCGTCGCATATTGAAGTTGTCTACAAAGGATTTTACCCGCGACTCAATGGGAATTTTGATTCAGGGCAGCCCCCGTCGCTTGTCCGCGAGGAGGGCTTGGCCAACTACACGTGCCTTTGGGGGCCTAATTCTGACGTAGAGGCATTCAGTCATAATCCAGCGTACGGTAGCTTTGCGCCACTGGCTTTTCAACCAAATGCGATGACCAATTGTGCAAATGAATGGTTCCTCTTGTACTATGTTGAATTATTATTACGATGCTATCATCAGTAGGGTAAAACTAACCTGTCTCATGACGATCTAAACCCAGCTCACGTTCCCTATTGGTGGGTGAACAATCCAACACTTAGTGAATTCTGCTTCACAATGATAGGAAGAGCTGACATCGAAGGATCATAAAGCAACGTCGCTATGAATGCTTGGCTGCCACAAGCCAGTTATCCCTGTGGTAACTTTTTTGACACCTCTAGCTTCAAATTCCGAAGGTCTAAAGGATCGATGGGCCATGCTTTCACAATTCGCATTCGTACTGGAAACGAAAATCAAACAAGCTTTTACCCTTTTGTTCCATATGAGATTTCTATTCTCGTTGAGCTCATCTTATAATACCTGTGTTATCTTTTAACAGATGTGCCACCCCAGCCAAACTTCCCATCTAACAATGTCTTCTGCTCGAATCGGCCTGTCAAACGACCTTAGGTCTAAAAGGAGGGGTAACGCCCTGCCTCCGATGCACGGAATAACTAAAATAATGTTAAAAGTAGTGGTATTTCACTTTCGCTGTTTCCCTCTCCCATTTATCCTACACCTCTCAAGTCATGTCACAAAGTCAGACTAGTAGATAAGGATAGTGAGAATCTCGTTAATCCATTCATGCATGTCACTAATTAGATGACGAGGCATTTGGCTACCTTAAGAGAGTCATAGTTACTCCTGCTGTTTACCTGTGCTTAGTTGAATTTCTTCAATTTAACATTCATAGCACTGGGTAGAAATCACATTGTGTGAGCATCCGCAAGGCCCATCCCAATGCTTTGTTTTAATTAAGCAGTAGGATTCCCCTTGTCCGCACCAGTTTTAAGTCGATTGTTCGACACTCTAGGAAGGCCCCAGAAGGAGTCGTTCCTAGTCCGTCCCCAGACTAGCACGCGGCATGCATCTTAAGCAATCCACTGACAACCGACGGGTTCGTGGCTGGGACCCCCGAGCCCAGTTCTCAGATTCAATCCATTTCTCGAGGTTAGGGATCCATTTTGCCGACTTCCCTTGCCTACATTGTTCCATCGACCAGAGGTTGTTCATCTTGGAGACCCGATGCAGTTATAAGTACGACTGTGTGCGGGAGGCACTCGGTCCTTCAGATTTTCATAGGTCACCGGGGGCGCACTGGATACCATGCGATGTGCGGTGCTCTTCCAGCTACTTTCTAGGGTGCGCAGGCTATTAAACAGAAAAGATAACTCTTCCCGAGGCCCCCGCCAATGTCTCTAGACTTCCTAACATTGCCGTTAGTCGCTGCATCCCAGTTCGGGAATTTTAACCCGATTCCCTTTCGATGCTTGCACACAAACGCACTATCAGATGAGCTTCCCCTGTCTCTTAGGATCGACTAACTCATTTGTAAGTGTCGTTCACATGGAATCTTTCCCCTCTTCAGCCTTCAAAGTTCTCATTTGAATATTTGCTACGATCACCAAGATCTGCACCGATAGCCACTTCGCCCGGGCTTGCACCCTAGGTTTTGCAGGGACTGTCATGCCCTTCTACTCATCGGGTCTTGGCCCTTGCCCCGACGGCCAAATGTGGGTCGCGTGCTTCAGCGCCATCCATTTTTGGTGCTAGTTGATTCGGTAAGTGAGTTGTTACACACTCCTTAGCGGATTTCGACTTCCATGACCGCCGTCCTGCTGTCTTAATTGACCAACACCCTTTGTGGGATCTAGGTTAGCACGTAATTGGGTGTCGTAACCCAACTTCCGATTCATCCCACATTGCTAGTTTTGTTTACCAAAGATGGCCCAATTAGAGCTCACGATTTCATGACGTGGCTCATCCGAGCAGTCGCACTGTCCTACCTATTTAAAGTTTGAAATAGGTCGAGGGCGTTGCACCCCTGATGCCTCTAATCATTGGATTTACCTGATAGAACTCGTGCCGAGCTCCAGTTATCCTAAGGTAAACTTTAGAGGGAACTAGCTACTAGATGGTTCGATTAGTCTTTCGCCCCTATACCTAAGTCAGATGAACAATTTGCACGTCAGTATCGCTTCGGGCCTCCGCCAGAGTTTCCTCTAGCTTCGCCTCACTCAAGCATAGTTCACCATCCTTCGGGTCCCAACAGGCACGCTCTCACTTGAACCCTTCTCAGAAGATCAAGGTCGGTCGGCAGTGTAACCCATGAGGGGATCCTGCTAGTCAGCTTCCTTGCGCCTTATGGGTTTACTCACCAATTGACTCCTACACATGTCAGACTCGTTGGTCCGTGTTTCAAAATGGGCTAAATGGGGAGCCCACAGGCCGACACCGGGAGCGCACCGTATGAGTGACTGAGGGCGCATGCTGTGTTTGACAATCACAAGGGCAATGTCTCCATAGGCGTATCGGAGGCTCGGGCTTAGGACGCCCCCACAACCCACATCGGTCCACGCCCCGAGCCGATCGGCGAACTGGCTCTCACCATTCCGCATCTGATCAAGGTGCATCGCTGGTCCCCATCTACTTCCCTCCCTACAATTTCAATCACTATTTAACTCTCTTTTCAAAGTACTTTTCATCTTTCCCTCGCAGTACTTGTTTGCTATCGGTCTCTCACTTGTATTTAGCCTTGGATAGAATTTACTGCCCAATTTGGGCTGCATTCCTAAACAACCCGACTCGTAGACAGTGCCTCGTGGTGCGATAGGGTCTAGACACAATAGGGCTCTCACCCTCTCTGGTGCCCCCTTTTAGGGGACTTAAGCCTGGTTAGTCGCTGAGGACGCTTCTTCAGACTGTAATTCGAACGCCAGGGGCATCCGATTCTCAAGCTGGGCTCTTCCCAGTTTGCTCGCTGTTACTAAGGGAATCCTTGTAAGTTTCTTTTCCTCCACTTATTAATTTCCTTAAACTCAGTAGGTAGTCCCGCCTAAGTTAGGATCGTGATCAAATTGTGTCAGGGCGTAAACTTGCATTCAACCTTCACCTGACAAGCTCGCCTCCTAAAGGTCTTTGCTCAACCACCATGGGTCATGGCAATCGTCACTAGGGACTCTGATTTTTAGGCCAACCGTGAGCAGTCAATCTTACGGGAGACCAAGTTCCACCCTCTCCCCTGTCTCTCAAGATCGGGCTGATGAAAGGGGGCAACGTTGTATGACACCCAGCTAGACGTGCCCTCGACCGAAAGTCTTCGAGCACAACTTGCTTTCAAAGTCGCGATGGTTCACAAAATTCTACAATTGACACCAAATATTGCATTTCGCTACGTTCTTCATCAATGGAGAGCCGAGATATCCATTGCTAAGAGTAATTTTGGTTCATAATGAAGCGAGCACCACCTCTCGTTCCTCGGGCAACGAGCGTAGGTCCGTTCATTATCATTTTCCTTGGTGCTACCCGCGCCGTGATTGGTTGGTTGAACCGTACTGTTGCCAGCACAGGCAAAGGCTTTAGGGAGATTTCTCACCCTTAAGCCCCCTCTTCTATCCACGAGACAACTTGTTCATGGGTCATTCTACTTTGCAGGATTCAAAAATGATCCTTCCGCAGGTTCACCTACAGAAACCTTGCTATGATTTCTCCTTCCTCTAAATGATAAGGTTCAATGGACTTCTTGTGACATCGCCTACAGTGAACTGCCTACGTCACCGTGATCTGAACACTTCACTGGACCATTCAATCCATAGGAGTGGCAGGTGGTGTGTACAAAGGGTAGGGATGTAGTCAACGTGAGCTGATGACTCGCGCTTACTAGGAATTCCACATTGAAAACCAACAATTGCAATGATCTATCCCCATTATGATGAAATTTCAAAGATTACCCGGGCCTGTGGACCAAGGCTATAGACTCGTTTAATACGTCAGTGTAGTGCGTGTGTGGCCCAGAACATCTAAGGGCATCACAGAGCTGTTATTGTCTCAAACTTCCTTGGCCTGGAAAGCCATAGTCCCTCTAAGAAGCTGGCCATAGAGGGTCACCTCCGCATAGCTAGTTAGCAGGCTGAGGTCTCATTCGTTAACAAAATTAACTAGACAAATCGCTCCACCAAGTAAGAACGCCAATGCACTACCACGTATAGAATCAAGAAAGAGCTATCAGTGAGTTGCGTTTTGAGTTTCTCTCAAATCAGTGATGATTTTCCTATGGAGATCACGGTGATTTCACAACACTATTGAATCCAATTCTTTTCTCTGGTGTTTAACCTTCTGATTTGTAAATCCTTACAGCCTTACTCTTCTTTGAAATTGTTCAGGTCGTATTACTTTGTATCTCCCCCCATTTGGGGAGGTTGGATACTGCATTCGTGGTCCCATTTTGTTTTCCCCCGACCCATACGAAGATATATTGGGGGTTCTTGCCTAGGTCTTGTTTATTGTTTAGGTTTCATCCCTACGCAGGGGGGCGGGCCAGCCTGGTGTTCTCCCGCTTCTGTGGAGACTGATTCAAATTTGAGGGATCTTGGCGGCGGTTCCCGCCCAGCTCCTAGATTTTGAGTTTCGAGGTTTCTCCTAGGGTCTCTTGGATCACGATTTGGTCAGGTTGGATTATTCTATCACCCACATTGCCGCTACCTACCTTGTTCCTCATCTTAGTGGAACTCGGGGCTGCGTTTTCTTTGATCTACCATTCGATTTGGGTGTGGTGATTTCTTTTCATTTAGCCAGGTAATAATGCAATACTGGGCTGATTGTATTTTTGCAGGTCACTTGTGTCACATTTGGGCGTCATTGCTCTAAGCTTTGTGCAGTTGCTCTGTCTCCTCCAAGCTGGGATTTCTGTAGTGCTAAACTGGCTGAGGTTCCAGGAATTCATCTCTGGTGATCTCCTTATACTTAATTTCTAGCCTATTTCTGGTGCCTTGGCTATGTAAATCATTCCAGGAATCTTGTGTGAGTTACTTGCTCTCAAGTTCACCTGACCCATGTGGTATGGGTAAACGTCAGACCCTGCCCCGAAAGGGCCGAGATATTACTCAGGAATGCGTCATGAGATTTCAGAAAGGTGCTACCTCTGCCAGCTTATGGGCAACTGAACAGGGGACAACGCCAATTCGGCCTCCTCCGAGAGTGAGGCGTCGGACAGTGAAGAATTGACTGGGAATACTAGCTCCGGTGGTGATACTTCTGATGCCTCTACTGAACATGAGACAGTGAAGTTCCCTTCGGGTTCCTCAATCCCCAAGGAAACTACCAATCTCGTATCTACCAAGCCTGTTCCCCCCCCCCCAAAACCCTCTTTTGCCAGCTTGTTTCGAAACAATCGTGACCCTTTAAAGGACATGAAATTGCGGTTTTGTGAAATGGCGGATGAGGTGGTGATGGAGGAGGCTGATGAACTTAATGTGGAGGAACGTTGGGGGTATTGCTTGGTTGGATGTTTTACTGGCAGGTTTCCCGGTATGAAGGCCTTGGAGGGACTTGTAGAAAAATGGGGTGTTCGTAGTAAAATACTGCCCCATAATCCTGGGTGGGTACTTTTCCAATTTGATAACGATGAAGATCGAACTACTGTTTTAGCAGGGGGGCCCTATGTGCTGTTCGGAAAAACTTTGTTATCGAAAAAGCTTCCCCTGGGTTTTGCTTTTAACCATGCTGAATTTTGTGGAGGTCCCAATATGGCTCAAATTCCCTAATGTTTCCCTTGAGCTTTGGTCTGAAAGTGCACTATCTAAGCTGGCCTCTATGATAGGCAAACCACTTTGCACGGATCATATCACTAATGATGGTGCTCGCCTTGATTATGCTCGCATGCTTGTGGAGGTAAATGTTGCAAAAGCTCCCATCACTTGTTTCAGTGTTAAGCTGTATGGTGGCTCTAGATACTTTCAATTTGTCATCTATGAATCTTCGAACACAACCCCTTTGAATATAAGGTGCTGGCTCAACAGAAGAAAAATAAGGCTAACACTTTGGGACAGTAAGACTCAGCTTCTCTAGGGGTTGAGGATGTGGGACAGGTTGGGGGCCAAAACATAGAGAAGGGGGTGTTGTCTTTTGCTCCCACAACCAGTAAAAATACTACGCGTGACTCTTCTACTACTCCTAGCTCTGTTCCGACTGTCATTGAAACTCCTTTGTCTAATTTGGATGAGGGCCATCAACCAAGCTTGAGTAATAGTCTGACTACCACTTCTGACCACTTTTTAAAGAGCCAGCTCCCTTCCCAGGGTCCACCAAACACTACACCCACTAACGATTTAATTAGTGGTATTGAAGTCCCTCCACCGACTCCTTCTAGTGGATTTAATGCTAGACGCAGCCCCCCGACAGGCATTGGGCACAAGGTAGACCCACCACAATCCTTTGGTCAAGACTCTACCAGGGGACGACCTGATCATAATTTGAAGGGGGATGGCCCCTTGGGTGGTAAGACTACACAGTTAAAAAATGAGGGCAGATTGGAAATAATTGGTGAAGGCCCGAATATTAGTGGTAAAAATCAAGCTAAAAATTTAGCTATCGAAGGGGCTGCTGGTGCTATATCGGGAGGCAAGAGGAAAATTGATAAAGGAAAAGGCATTTTGGACTTTACTAAACTGGCTGGAGGTGAGCGGACCTCCTCTCCCAGGTGATGACTATCTTCTGCTGGAACGTCCGAGGCCTAAATAAGGCCTCGCGACAACACCGTGTTGTTCTGCTTATCAAACAACACAATTGTGCTATGGCTTGCTTTCTGGAATCAAAATTGAATCTAAATAGCTTGAACCGGTTGGCTACTAACCTATTCCCTGGATTGAATGTGAGTAATAATTTTGACTGTATCCTAGGAGGTCGGATGTGTCTTTGCTGGAACCCGCAGCTTTTGCACTGCACAGTTGTTGATGTTGGTGAACAATACATCCATTGTCAGGTTACATGTTGTATTACCCAACTCTCTTTTATCATCACCTTCATGTATGGCTTGTACAGTGTCACTCAGAGGCGCAGCCTTTGGCACCACTGGCCCGGGTGGGACCTACCCTCAATTTAACTTGGGGTATCATGGGAGATTATAATTGTGTTTGCGCTGTAAGGGAGAGAGTAGGCTGCCGCAATCCCTCGGCCTATCTCTTGAAAGATCTATCAGATTTTCGTCTTTCAATGGGATTAATGGATGCCCCTTCTCAAGGGGAATTTTTCACTTGGCATAAAAATGGCCTGCGGGCTAAACTTGATCATGTGCTTATCAATTCTCAATGGAGTTCTGTGGGACTTGAATGTAAAGCTCATTTTCTAGATATGCTTCCGGATTCTGACCACTGCCCTATTGTGCTTAAATTTCGTAAGATGTTAGGGCATGGGAATCGACCCTTTAAATTTTTCAATATATGGATACAACACCCCTGTTTCCATCCCCTCCCCCAGCAACATTGGGCCGTCCAGGCTGAGGGTACTCATCAATTTATCCTATGTCAAAAATTGAAATTACTTAAAGCCCCATTGAAAGCTTTGAATGCGGAGGCCTACGGGCGTATTTCCGAACGAGTGCAGCAAGCTACTCTTGAGTTTCAACAGGCATATAAGGCTTCCTTGTCTCATTTGAATGACCCTATTCTTCAAGAAGAAGTGATCACTAAGCGCAAGAGGGCTGAATTTTTAATGGATACGGAGAGGAAATTTTACCAGCAAAAGGCGAAATGTACTCATCTCCTTGAAGCGGATAAAAGTACGAAATATTTTCATGCTATGGTTCGGAAGAGGGGGCTCTCAAATTCTATCTATTCTTTAGTCTGTGAAGATGGGACCATGACCACCTCACTTAGGGAGGTTGAGACTTCCATTCTGACTTATTATCTAGCACTCTTGGGTTCCTCCACACCTGTCCAATGTATTGATCCCCGTGTAGTTATGAGTGGTACCAAAATTGGAGCAGAGGCCCAAACCCTTCTTACTGGCCCGATTAGAGTGGATGAGATCCGAACAGCTCTATTTGATATTGGTAGTGAGAAGGCACCAGGGCCTGATGGCTATACATCTGCTTTCTTTAAAAGCAATTGGGAGGTGGTGGGTTCTGACCTTACGCGAGCTATCTTGGAGTTTTTTACCACGGGCCGCCTCTTGAAACAGATTAACCATTGCATCCTGACCTTAATCCCGAAGAAGAAGGACAATTTACATGCATCTAACTTCTGGCCTATAGCGTGTCTCAATATCACGTATAAGGTTATAACCAAAATCCTCTCTTCTCGAATGGCCTCAGTGGTGGGACAAATTGTGGATCTTGCCCAAGCCGGTTTTGACCCTGGCCGTACTATGCTGGACAATATCTTTTCAACCCAAGAGCTTATGCATGGGTACACTCGTAAGCGGATTTCACCCCGATGTATGCTGAAAGTTGATCTTACTAAAGCCTATGACACGGTGGAATAGCCCTTCCTCGAATCTATGATGACTCAGCTTGGTTTCCCTAGCCACTTTATTGGGTGGGTCATGGAGTGTGTATCCACCGCCTCTTATTCAATTTCTATCAATGGATCTATATTTGGTATGTTCCAAGGAAAGCGGGGGCTCTGACAAGGGGACCTCATGTCCCCTATTCTCTTCCTCTTCTGCTTGGAATATTTCTCCCGCCTTTTGAAGATCCAGACTTCATCTCCTCAGTTCCAGTATCATCCTAAGTGTCAGAAACTCAACATCACACAGTTTGCCTTCGCCGACGACCTGATGTTTTTTTCTAGAGGGGATCTTGAATCTATTCGGATCTTGATGAGTATATTGGCAAAATTGGGGCAAGTGGTAGGGCTTCGTTTGAATTATTCTAAATTGACTGTTTATCTGGCAAGGGTACAACCCGGATTGCGAGATGCTATCCTTCGGTTGGTTCAATTTCCCATGGGTGAATTCCCGGTTCACTATCTTGGAATACCGTTAGCTCCCATGAAAGTCTCGATTGCACAATATTCTCCCCTCCTTGAGTTAGTGGAGCATTTCCTCACTTCTTGGACGGGTAAATCCCTCTCCTATGCTGGGAAACTAGAATTGATTAATTCAGTGATACAAGAGGTACTATCTTATTGACTTCAAGCCTTCCCATCCCTGTTACTATATTAGACCGTATCACTGCCGTGTGTCGGTTGTTCTTATGGGGGGTAAACACTTCCGAGTTGCATGGGATAATATATGTGTCCCTAAGGCAGAGGGAGGATTGGGCTTAAAAAATAGCAAATTATGGAATATGGCATTGCTCGCTAAAACTTTATGGAACATTCATGTTAAGGCAGACTCCTTATGGGTTCGATGGATCCACGAATATTACTTAAAGGGCACTTCCATTTGGGATTGGCTCCCGCATAGTTGGGATTCTCCTCTTTTGAAGAAATTAGCAGTGATACGTACTTTACTTGTTGACAAATTGGGAATGCATGTAGTAAGGGCCGATGGGTTACAAAGATATTGCATTAGTAATAGCCTTTCCCCGACCCTTATATATGACCTGATCCGAACCCCACAAATTTGACATCCCTGGATGACTTTTATTTGGAAATCTTATCTTCCCCCAAAATTTCCCATTATAGCCTGGCTAAGCTTCCGGAATCGTCTACCTACTAAGGACAACCTCCCCTTCTTAGATATCCCTCAGACTTGTAGTCTTTGTAATCTGGAGTTGGAGACTGTTGACCGCCAATTTTTTTAGTGCCCATTCACGGGTTCCGTATGGAGTGGGATTCGGGAGTGGCTAAATATTTCAAGAGGCTTGACCATGCTTCTGAGTGCTAACAAATGGCTAAAACGGCTGTATCCTGGCTCTAGGTTGCGTAGCAAAGCCTGTCATTTGGCATTTTTGAGCTTAATTGATATACTTTGGAAAACCCGAAATGCCATAGTACTTGATGGATGACATTTTACCACCTCAGCTGTCATAGTCCAGATCAAAACTCTTGTTTATAAAATCCTGTATCGCCTATATTCCCCATCGATGATTACATTTTGAGTGGCATTGCAGGGTGTACTGCTAGTTTGCAAATGGGGGTAAAAATCAAGAAGACAGTTATGTACTGCCTACTGCTTCTAGAGTATGTTTGCTTGGACTGATCTGGGTGCCTATGATTATGGTAGCTGCAGAGTAACTCTGCTGCAGGGTAACTCTATTTTTGGGGAGGGAGGGGTTCGCATGAAGGGAGTAGTTTTTACTGCGGCCCCAGCTTACCCAGAAGACTTGGGCTATGGCAGTGTTGGACCTGATAGTAGTTGGGAGAAGGTAGAGGAGATTGTTATGTCTACTCTGAGACAGTACTAGGAGTATCTGCCCAGGGAGGGTATCCAGTAATCCATGACGTAGGGTGTCGCGGAAAGGTCCAAACCATAACTGATAATTTGTGTTTGTTGATGTTATGGAAGTAGACATTGAATACTGCCTTGCAATTGTTTGTCTACTGGAGGGATGGAGTGGAGTAGAGTTGAGGGTTGTTGTATGCCTACTGGAGGAAGGGAGTGGTGTAGAGGTGAGGGCTGCTGTCGCGAGGCCTATATGCTCGTAGTCCTCTGGGATGTAACTGTATCTGTCAGCTATGGGTTCTATTTATATTGGGGGAGGGTGGTTTCTGGATGAAAGGATTGGTCTTGTCCCCACTGGGGGCTCATGATTCGGAAGAACAGTAGAAGATTCAACAGGATTTTTATGGGATAGATGTACTTCCTTACCAAGAAGAGGCATGGTTCATCTTCCACAGTCCATTGGGGGTTTGCTGAGGGGAGAACCTTTGGTGCATTGGAGGTCCTACTCGGGCAGGGCGTGCTGTCTTACATTTTGGCCAATGTCGATGTCTGGAGATCCACCAGGAGGGGCTCTAGTTTTCTAACGAGTTTGTTCTTTTTGTAGGATGCTCATCACTGAAGATAGTTGTAATGTTAGCTGTCTTTTTGCACTACTTGGTTTCTCCGCTGGTATGAATTGATGCCTCTTTCATTCGAGCTACCTTAATCGCTACTATCATGTCCTCCGGCTGTGCTCCGATGACTATGACAACGGTATCTTGGTGGCTGGCCACAACTCTGCCCCCCCTTAATCGCCGGTGCGTTTTGGAACCTACTGTGGGACACAGCTCCTCACATGGAATGAACATAACATGCATGGTACTGTTCACATAAAAATTGTACCTACGACCTACAAGGAGAAACGGCCCTCAAATTTCCTGCTTGATGGAGTTAATGCCACAACCTTGTTGGACCTTGTTGGACCATGCTAGAAACACTGTACAGACGCCGAATGTCCTGTTCACGCACTGGAGTAACTACGCCCCAGCGACTTCATAGTTCATCTGCTCGTTTATCTCACAGACGCTTCAGCCTTCTACGATGGTCTACCATCCATCGTGTAGGCTTGGGCCCATTATATACATCCTCTTTTTGTTAACTGTTTTGACTAGCCTCTTTTGCTTGGGCTGGGATTATATATAGAGCCGTGGTCATTTTTCAAATAGGTCAATTGGATCTTTTTGGACTTTGATCATAGCCCAAAATTTTTGGATCCGTTTAGTTAGTTCCGGATGTTTAGTCTAGGGAATTCATGTTTTTTGTTATCATGACATTGTGGACTATCATTGAGGTCAGGGAATGCCCTATCAGACCGTGTACAGTTTCATTTTGACCAATATATATTTACATTGGATCAAAAAACAAAACAAAGAAAGAGTTATCCAAGCCAAGTCGGACTCACTTTGGGTTAGATGGATACACGAGTATTACTTAAAGGGTTCTTCCATTTAGGATTGGATCCCGCATAGTCTGGACTCCCAGCTTATGAAGAAACTAGTAGTGATCCGAATAATTCTTGTTGATAAACTGGGGTCTCGAGGAGTGAGGGAAGATGGGTTATAGCGTTATTGTAATGGTACTAGCCTCTCCTTGAAACAAATTTATGAATTGATTTGGCCTACATAACTTTGGCATCCTTGGATGACATTTATTTGGAAACACTATATCCCCCCTAAATTCTCCATTATTGCCTGGTTAAGCTTCTGTAATCGCTTACCCACAAAAGACAACCTACCCTTCCTGGACGTTCCTCAGACGTGAAGCCTCTGCCAACTGGAACTAGAGATTGTTGAGCATCTTTTTTTCCAGTGTACCTTCACGGGTGTAGTATGGCAAGGAATTAAGGAGTGGCTCAGCACTCCACGATCCAGACCATACTATCGAGTGCTCTTAAATAGATTAAATGCTTGTATTTTAGTGCTAGGCTACGCAGCAAAGCCTCCAGATTAGCCCTCTTGAGTTTAGTCTATATCCTTTGGAAGATAAAAAATGCCACACAGTTAGATGGGCTTCATTTTATCATTTCTGATGTCATCTTCAAGATAAAAACCTTATTGTATAAAATCCTGTATTGCCTTTACCCCCTTCTTTGATTACTTTTTGAGTTGCAATGTTCACGCCAAAGGGTGTAGTACTGGTCTGTATAGAGTGGGATTAAATCAGGGGGAGTGAAATTAAGATACTGGCTACTGTCTATGGGGTCCGCCTGATTATGGAGCAATTGGTTGAATCAGGATGTCAGAGATGCAGTTACCATTATGGTATAGGGAGGGTTGGGTGTGCATGAAAGGTACGGGCTTATTCCTATTGGTGTTTACTGATTTGGAAGGCCAACAGGAAGCACGTAGAATCTGGCAGTGGTAGCGGTCGAAGCAGGTCGGCAGTATCTAGTGTATGATCATGGAATGCTTTTGGAGAGGGCTACTTATAGGGTGGGTTGGAATGGTATGTGCTCTGATATGCCTCACTTTGTACGCTACCCTATGCCGTCTGAAGGGAGACAAGGGAATGTTTTGTTCTTTAAGGAGGGTGTGGGGGGGCCAGTATCGTGTAGCTGTCATCATCATCATTATGGGAAGGGTGGGGAGTTCATCATCCGTGGTGAATAAGGACAGTTTAGACTAGGAGCTGGTAGGTTATACATGATGTGTACTTTGGAATGCTACTTGGCTAGGTGCCTTTAGAGTGGCTATGGTTTTTACCCCAACGCAGTCTGGCCACTGCAAGTTGATGTAGACCACTGGCTAGGATCGACCTTAGTTAGGAGGGAGGCAGTGGCGTCGGTATATCT
The DNA here is from genome assembly GCA_027563595.1 of Erythroxylum suave. Classification (NCBI taxonomy): domain Eukaryota; kingdom Viridiplantae; phylum Streptophyta; class Magnoliopsida; order Malpighiales; family Erythroxylaceae; genus Erythroxylum; species Erythroxylum suave. Next base: position 22,297 of record JAOSBN010013948.1, on the reverse strand, counting down.
GAGCTCTCTCTCTGAATAGGAGAGACGTTTTACTAGTGGGATGGACGACAGGGGAGTGGAAGAGATGGGATTGATACACCCTATCTCTATATGAAGGGCTTATGGGGGCCAGAACTATTCTGGACAACCACATTTCTAGAATGTTTTTAGAGCCACTGGCCAAAGATGGGGTTGCTAATGGTGTATATAGGTAGATGCATTAAGAGAGGCCCTGGTAGTTGTACTGTGGTAGCTGCTTCAGTTTGCATGCAGGGAGGCAAGGGGATGCCTTTTGTTGTGGTGCAACTTGATTATGTTACTGGAGGGGGAAGAGGCCAACTTCACCTCTCTCTTTGAGGCTAGAAGGGGTGCAATCATTGCGTACTGAAAATGATGCGGAAGCTGCATCAAGGGAGCCTATGGTAGCTGCTTATGAAGTTGGTTGTTTTGGTTTAACTATAGGGAGGCCAGGGTAATGACCATCTAGTGTGCACACTGTTTCTGTCACTGGAGGGGGGAGGCTCAATCTAAACTTTCTTCTTGAGGTCAGGTGGGGGACAAGCCCTTGCACTACACTACACCCTCTTGCTCACTGGAAGGGAAGGGTGCCTTGCACATCAATTGGCCACAAGTTTTTGGAGATGTCCGGACCACCGGAGGCATAGTGAGACTGTTGGAGGAGGTCCACTTTTATTCTAACAAGTTTGTTCATTTTGTAAGGTGATCCTCACTGTCACTAGACTTTACTGTGCTGGAGATAGCTGAATTTGACATTCCCTGGTCCTTGGTCTACTTGAAAACGCCTTATCCTTACAGGTCTTCATCAATGGCCGCTGGGACGTTTTCAGGTTGCTCACCGCTGATGCTGCTCCCCCCAGACACAGAAATCTCGTGGCTGGCTCCCACTTTTCATGGGCTGCCTCCCTTACTGCCTTCTCTTGACTGCTTACTGACCTGCACCCATCGGAGAAGAAGTCGCACCTTGCATGGAGAGTATGTACCATGTATGTTACTGTTCCCATGCATGGTACTGTTCACGTAGATCCCCAATACTCGTTTACTACAGATTGGAATGGTCTCATCCTTTAGGTCTTCACTACTTGTAGCTGACATTGCCATGAACTCGTTGCAATCTCTCCAGAAGTACTGTATTAGTGCCAGAAGCACTGTTCATCCACTGGAATTACTATTCACTAGCAGATTTACTGTTCATCTACTGGGATGATTAACAAATGCCGAGCACTTTTGGGATGCCCATTTCTTACCCACCCCTTTCTTTTTGTTGGACTTTGCCCTTTTGAACATGTTTATTTTACTCATCATTAGCCTAGCCTCGTTTTGCATGGTTTTGGGAATTTCCGTATTGACATGGTCACTTTCTAAAATGGTCAATCCTGACTATTTTGGAAAATTGACCATACTTTTAGACATTTGGTTTCTAGATTCCCCGTTCATTGTTGACAGGCATTTTGGTGACTAATATTGAGGTCGGGATATGCCCTATCAGACCATGTACAGTTTATTTTTTATCAATATATATTTATATTGTATCAAAAAAAAGAAAGAGATATCAATATGAGTGCGTTTTGAGTGTTCTCTCAAGTCCATGGGCAATTTCTTCATGGTGGTCACCAGGATCTCGTACTCCCCCTGATTGCATTCTACTTTGATCATTTTTTGTTTTGAAAATGAAGAAGACCACACCTTTGTACTTACCGGAGGACCTTATATGATGTTTGGAAAAACTTTGCTTCTTAAAAGGCTCCCTAGTGGTTTTGCCTTTAACTGTGATGAATTTATGGAGGCTCCCATATGGGTGCAACTCCCTAATGTCCCTTTGGAGTTATGGACCGAACTAGGCTATCTAAATTGGCCTCCAAGGTTGGGAAGCCACTCTGTATTGATGCTATTACAAATGTAGGCACATGTTTAGGTTTTGCACAAATTTTAGTGGAAGTCAATGTGTCTAGACCTCATACCACCAGCTTCTTAGTAAAGCTACCTAATGGCTCCTGCTACGCACAATTAGTTATTTTTTAGACCTACCCTAGCTACTGTCATGCTTGCAAACGTTTTGGTCATAATCCCTTTGAATGCAAAGTCCTCAACCAAAACAAGATCACTCACCTGAAAGCAATTGTTAATGCAGAAGGTGAGAAGAGCTTTGACATGGAGTTTAAGGCAAAACCCTCCCACTTTGTCCATTGTCTCTCAGCAGGACTTGGGGAACATAGATAGGGTAGGAAGAAGGGTACTAACCCGAATAGGCTGAATAGAGGTAATACGGAAGGCGAGGTCACTCTTGAAGCTGGGGAATTGACCACCTCTGCAGGTGACAAGCAGAGGGATCCTGGTTAGCTCAGAAATGATGCACTTCTTAATCAGGACTCTTCAGCTACTATTGGACATTCTCAAATAGAATAGGGGCTTTAGGGTAGTGTAGGTATAATCAATTTAGACAAGGTCATGACACTAGGGATTCTTGTAGTGGGTAAAACAGTGGACATTACACAAGTCATTACTGCCATAACTGGGGCCGAAGACTTGGTAGAAAATCAAGCACCATTCGATTCAGCTTCAGATCTGCCTGATCAATTGGGCCAAAAGGACAAAGACACGGAGTGGCAATAGGTACAAAATTTCAAAGAGAGAAATAAAGGCAAGGCAGTGATCACAACCTCCAGGGGTACCAAAGACGGACCTAATCTACAGTTTAATAACATAGGGAGGTTTACCCATTTCACAAATCCTTCTGGAGGTGCAGGGGGCTCAATCTCTAGGAAAGTTGACGCTGGCAAAGTAGTAACGTCCCACAACAAACCAAAAGAAGATTTACACTCTTCAGAAGGAGGGAAGGCCTCCATTATAGAGCCATGAAGTTACTTAGCTTGAACATTCGGGGCCTTAATTGGGCCTCGAAATAGAACCAAGTTGTCCAATTAATTAGTACAACATAGTTGCAAATTCATTTTCTTATTGGAACTGAAATTCAGTCTGGAGAAACTACGTTTGATGATGTTAAATCAATTTGGGGGATGGGATTACCCACATAACTTTGATCACATAGTAGGCGACCGCATGAGCATTCTTTGGGACCCAACTTTCTTCCACTGCCAAGTCTTGGCCATAGGAGAACAATACATACATTGTTGACTACAATGTAGTACCACCTAATGCACCTTCCTACTCTCTTGCATGTATGGGTTATACAACATTTCTAAACGAAGAAAACTTTGGTAGCAGTTAACTTGCCTAATGCTAAAGATGAAGGTTCCATAGATACTCATAGGGGACTTTAATTATGTTTGCTCAGCTACTGAACGGATAGGATGCCTCCCGCCCTCTGCATATCTTTTAATGGACTTCTTGGATTTTCATCTCATGCATGGCTTAGAAGATGCCCTAGCAAGGGGTGAGAGTTTCACATGGCATAAGAAATCATTATAGGTAAAACTGGATCGAGTGCTACTAAACCAGCAATGGTATAATCTTGTCTATTCATGTTTTGCTAACTTCTTGCCTATGAGGGCTAAATCAGATCACTGTCCTATTATTGTGTCTTTCTTGAATCCAGAACCGTGGTACTAAGCCTTTCAAAATTTTCAATATGTGGTTATAGCATCCACACTTCCAAGCTCTTCTTACCGCCATTAGGAGGAGGTTGTACATGGTCGGGCACAATACACTCCTTGTTGGAAATTAAAGCTCCTGAAGAGCCCCCTTAAATAGTTGAATAATGCCGCCTATGGCCACCTCTCTCACAAGGTCAAGATAGCAAATGAAGAGTTCCATTTAGCATACATAGCCTCTCTCCAAGACCCAAATAACACTGCTTTACAACAGGATGTGCAAGCTAATCAACAACAGGTCCAATTCTTGACCGAAACGAAATAGAGTATAGGTCTTCCAACAGAAAGCCAAATGTCGGCACATAGTTGAAGCCAACAAGAATACTACCTACTTCCCTTCTATTACTAAGAAGAGGATTAAATAGAATGAATTATCCCACCTTTCAAAATCTAATGAAACCGTCACTGAATCCATGACAGAGTTGATTGACTCTATTGTCTCTTATTTCCAAGACCTCTTTGGCACTCCTTCACCCTAAAACATCTTGATAGCACCGTAGTTAGCAAAGGTCTAGTCCTTCATCATGATTCTCAAGCAAGGCTCATTAGACCTATCCGACCAGAAGAAATCAAAAGGGCAATTACAAACATTGGCAATGATAAGGCCCCTGGTCCCGATGGTTACGCCTCTACTTTATTTAAGTCAAACTGGAGCATTGTGGGTTCTGATCTTGTTTCGGCAGTCACAAAATTTTTGTAGGAAGGGCAACTCTTGAAATAGATTAATCACTCTACACTTGCCCTTATTCCAAAAAAGCATAATGACTTGAGGGTCACTGACTATCAGACATCGTTTTTGGAGCCCGACTATCGCATTTTGAAGATCTAAACATTTTACACAAACACTTGCATTCCAACTAACCCTTTTTAGGATCATCTCCATTCAAGCCTAAATATGTCAAAGAATGGCATTGGTGAGTCCACAATTTGCATATGTACATGCTTCGGTACTCTTAGCATAACCTTTTAACTTCTTCTTCTGTGTTTGGCCCATCATCTATATTTGACCCATTGTCCGATTTAACTATCATCTAGGTTTGACTATCTTATTGTCTGTGTTTGATTTTATTATCGTCCGTGTTTGACTTCTTATCGTCTATGTTTTATCGTCTGTCTTTGACTTTTTATCGTCTGTCTTTGACTTCTTATAGTTTGTCTTTCGTCTATCGTCTTTCTTTCGTCTTATGTCTACCTTTCCTTGCGTTTGCCTTTCTTTGCATCTATATTGTGACATCATCACAGACGATTCCTTTCGTCTGTGTTTTCCTTTACGTTTGTCTTTCTTTGCGTCTATGATATGATGTCATCACAGACGATTCCTTTCGTTTGTGTTTTCCATTGTGTCTGTCTTTCTTTAAGTCTAGGTGTGACATCATCATAGACGATTCCTTTCGTCTATGTTTTCCTTTACGTCTATCTTTCTTTGCATCTGTGTGTGACGTCATCATAAATGATTCCTTTTATCTGTGTTTTCCTTTATGTCTGGGTATGATGTCATCACAGACAATTTCTTTCGTCTGTGTTTTCCTTTGCATCTGTCTTTCTTTATGTCTGTGTGTGACCTCATCACAGATGATTCCTCTCATTTGTATTTTCCTTTGCATCTTTCTTTCTTTGTGTCTGCGCGTGATGTCATCACAGATGATTCCTTTCGTCTGTGTTTTCCTGTGAATTCAGAACACAATCTCTCCAATTCTAACGTGTTGTTCTAATACTAATAACCATTGGCAATCTCAACAAATAAGATTATGCACATGTACATTTCGTCATCCCAATCTTTAAAATAACTAAATCAAATATAGAAAGGAACTTAATTTCACATTCTCCTTTTTAAACACAGTTAGAGTTTGTTACATGTCAATATACACATCAACTTAAAACAAAATATATAAGATGTTCATGTTGATCTGCTTATAAAGCTATCCAAAATCACTAACTTAATACAAAGGACTTATATCTATCTTGGAGTCTGAATGCCTTGCAAGGATTATTGATCTTCTCGATTTGCACCTGAGGAGTGAAAATTGGGGGTTGAGCTATACAGCTCAGTGGCTAAAAATATTTATAGCCACTGGTAATGAGCCACATAATCACAGATATATATATATACATAGATACATCTATATTGACATACGAAGCATGATTCAAATCATCATCACATAGGACATATTTGATGTAACTTAACATCACAACATAACTTAAATGTCAAAATGCAAATGCACAAACAATTGGCTCGAGGGTTTCATGAATAAAACAGAGATACCGAAGTTTACTCCGTGAACAAAATGAGGTCATTTTTGGATCTCTTGGGCCACAAGTGGGCAGCCGGGAGAAGGCTTTACGTCTTCGTGCACGTGACTATGAAACAGTTCCACTCTCATCGAAACACAATGGGATTATATGCAATTTAATCAATAACAATTTGCACTCTCATGCTTCTTTCATTTTATCATTTTTCTTATATTTTATGCCTTTTCTTCTTTTCATTCAATTCTAAATGTTATAATCTTTTTTTTCAAGGTATAACTTAATCACAATATATCATGCAAATTAAAATATTCACAATTATTACAATTTCATGCAAAACACATACAAACACATAAGCAAGAATTTTCCCAATTACACAATAACCATAATTATTTTACCCACCTAATTTGCTTAACAATCTAAGTTCACTGTTGTCTTTCCTCTTTGTCATGGATCATGCGTGCTTGGATTCCTATCACAAACTAAGTTCTCATTCAATAGGAATTCAAATTGAAAACCCATAGAATCAAAAGTATGAAATTGACCCTAGAATACTTAGACCCATACATTTCCCAAGCTCTTTGAACCAAAAACCCTTCAACTCCAAGAGATTTAAAAATTGACTTACCTTGAATCTTCACCAACTTAGTGAGATTCTTGGCTCTAAAGAAAGCTCTTCCCTTCATCTTTCTTTTTCCCTTCTTGAGTAACCTCAAATTCTCTCTTTAAGAATAAGAAAAAATCGTGACCTAGTCTAAAGCTCTATTCTTTTTCAACTTCACCGAAACCTCTCTTCTTCTTTCTCTCTCCTTTAGTTTTTGATTTTTCTCTCCCTCCTTCACGTTTTTGATTTTCTTATTTACTAGATAATCTTTTCCTCTTCCCATTCTACCTTTAATGGGTGAGAGAAGTCCACCTTACCCTTCCTTTAATGCCTTAGTGCTTCTAACCTTAAGTAATCCACCCAAAATACCCTTATGCGTTCTTAATTCTTCAATTTAACTTACACCATATTATACTCTAACTTAATTTTAATTCTTCCATTTAATAATTCAAATTTCCATCAATCCATGAAATAAATCCTCCTAAACTTAACATAATAATTAAGCTCCAATTAAAAAAATGATTATCTAGCAACTTCATAAAATTCATTCAATTCATGCTTACAAAAATAATGGAAAATTTTTGGGGCCCAATATTTCTTTCCCTCTTAAAATAATTTTGTCCTCAAAATTATTACCTGAGTCATCAAAAAGATTTTGATACTTCTCCTTGATAGCCTCTAGTGGCTCCTATGTTGGCTCCTCCATCGAATGGTTCCTCCATAAGACTTTGACCAATTTAACTGTCTTGTTTCTGATAACTTTCTCTTTGGTGTCCAAAATCTCCACTGGAATCTCCTCATATGTCAAATCCTCCTTTAACTAAACCTCTAAAGGTTGAACTATGTGTGAAGGGTCGGATCGGTACCTTCTTAACATTGACACATGGAAGACATTGTGAATTTTAGACAATTCCGATGGCAAAGTTAACTTATAAGCTAAAGGCCCGCCCAGTCGTCTCAATGACCTCATAAGGGCCTATGTATCTCAGACTAAGCTTGACCTTCTTACCAAACCTCAACACCCCTTTTGATGGAGAAGTTTTAAGAAACACTTTGTCTCTACCTTCAAATTCCATCTCTTTCCTACTTGCATCTGCATAGCTCTTTATTATGTCCTGAGCTGCTTTAATCCTCTGTTTCACTAATTTAATGTTATCAACTGTGACTTGCACCAAATCAGGCCCTAAAAGCCTCCTTTCACCTTCCTTAACCCAATAAATAGGAGTTCTGCACCTCCTACCATACAAAGCTTCGCAAGGTGCCATCTGAATTCCCGAGTGATATGAATTATTGTAAGCAAATTCAATTAAAGGCAAATGATCATACTATGAGCCTTTAAAATTGATAACACAAGCTCTCAACATTGCCTTCAAAGTCTATATTGTTCTCTTCGATTGTTCATCAGTCTGTGGATGGAAAGCTATACTAAAGTGCAACTTAGTTCTTAAAGCCTCCTGTAAGCTTTCCCAAAATCTAGAGATGAACCTTGGATCTCTATCTGAAACTATGGAGCTTGGAATCCCATGTAGTCTGATTATCTCATCCACATATTTCTTGGCCAAAGCATTTAAAGAATCTATCTGCTTAATTAGCAAGAAATCTGCTGACTTGGCCAGCCTATCCACTATCACCTATATTGCATCATGTTTCCTACTAGTTCTCCGTAACCCCATCAAGAAATCCATTGTAATCTTCTCCCACTTCCATTCCAGAATAGACAAAGGTTTAAGCTTGCCTGAAGGAGCCTAGTGTTTAGCCTTGACTTACTGACACACTAAGCATCTTTTAGTATACTCAGCAACATCCTTCTTCATTCCTTTCCACCAAAAGCCCTCCTTCAAATCTCTATACATTCTTGTACACACTAGGTGCATTGTATAGGGAGCATTGTATGCCTAATCAAGAATTTCATCTTTCAGCTCTTGCATATCAGGAATAAATAGTCTATTCCCTACCACCATAAATCCATCCTCCCTTACCTCTATTTCAGAAGGTTTACCATTTTCAATTTCTTCTCTGAGCTTGCTCAAGTACCTATCTTGTGCCTGCAATTCCTTAATCTTCTCATTTAACACTAGCCTTACCCTAAAGTTAGCCAATATATGCCTAAATTCAGCTTGCCTCAATATCACCCAAAGTTTGGTTAATACCTTCAACAAAGGAACATATACTGTGTCCACATGTGCCATAGTCGACTTCCTACTCAGGGCATCCACTACTACATTAGCTTTCCTTGGGTGGTAGTCTATCATTAAATCATAATCTTTCAATAACTCTAACCTTCTTCTTTTGTCTCAAGTTCAACTCCTTTTGACTCATCAAATACTTAAGGCTCTTATGGTCTGTAAATACCCTAGTAGTGGCTCCATAAAGATATATCTTCAATGCAAAAAATATGGTAGCCAACTCTAAGTCATGAGTAGGATAATTCATCTCATAGGGTTTTAATTGCCTAGAAGCATAAGCTATCACCTTATCTCCTTGCATCAACACACAGCCTAATCCCTTCCTTGAGGCATCACTATACACTATATACCCATCATTACTTGAAGGCAAAGTCAAAATTGGTGCACTCGTCAATCTATACTTGAGCTCCTCAAAACCGTTCTGACATTCATCTGTCCACACAAACTTCTGATTCTTCCTTGTTAATTTGGAAAGTGGAGCAACCATCATGGAAAAGCCCTCCACAAACCTTCTGTAATAGCCAACTAAACCCAAAAAACTTCTCACTTCTGCCACATTCTTAGGTGCTTGCCATTTAACCACGGCTTCTATCTTTCTTGGATCCATGTGTATTCCACGCTTTGAAATCACTTGTCCAAGGAATGCTACTTCCTTTAGCCAAAATTTGCATTTATCAAATTTGGCATGCAACTCGTTCTTCCTTAATGTCTCTAAGGCAATCTTCAGATGCTCTTCATGCTCCTTTCCACTCTTAGAATAAACCAATATATCATCAATAAAGACAATGATAAATTGGTTCAATAATGGCTTAAAGACTCTATTCATTAAGTCCATAAAGACTGCAGGTGCATTCGTTAACCTAAAAGGCATGACCAAGAACTCAAAGTGGCCATACCGTGTTTTGAAAGCAGTCTTTGGCATATCAGTCTGCTTTATCTTCAATAGGTGATAACTCGATCTCAAATCTATCTTAGAGAAGATGTTTGCCCCTTGCAACTGTTCAAACAAGTCATCTATGCATGGAAGCGGATATCTGCTCTTTATGGTGACGTGGTTAAGCTTTCTATAATCCACACACATCCTTAATGTTCCATCTTTCATCTTCACAAAGAGGACCGGAGCTCCACAAGGTGAAGAGCTTGGCCCAATACACCCTTTCTCTAACAACTCTTCCAATTGCTCCTTAAGCTCCTTTAATTCCACTAGAGCCATTCTATAAGGCAGAATCGATATTGGCATTGTGCCTAGAAGAAGCTCAATGGGAAACTCAATTTTCCTAGGTCGTGGTAGTCTTGGTAATTCCTTGGGAAAGACATCTGGGAATTCCATGACCACTGGTATATCTTCTAACTTCCCTCCATTGGCCTTCGCGTCTACCACATAGGGTAAAAATGCTTCACACCCTCTCCTCATCATCTTCTCTACTGTTAAAGTCGAAACAATTCTAGGTGGACTTGCTTTTCTATCTCCCACAAACTCCACCTTTCTACCATTGTCCAATTCGAACTCCACTATCTTCTATTTACAATTCAGATGGGCATTGTACTTCTCTAACATGTCCATACCCAAAATTACATCTAATACTCCTATCCTCATGGAATTAGATCCACCACTAATTGTTCTCCCCCAATACTTATCTCACAGTCTCTGTATACTTAGCTAATAATAATACATTGGCCAATTGGAGTACTCACCATTAAAGAAGTATCCAATCGGCTCAATTCTCTACCACACAGTTCTACTTGATGATACAAATGAATGGGTAGAACCTAGATCAATCAAAACAACAATATCATCCTCAAATAATTTAATCATACCAGTCACAACTTCTGTAGCGATCTCTGCATCCTCCCATGTCATTGTAAATACCTGAGCTAGTGCTTGCCTCTTAGGTCTCCCTGGAAGATTCACCCTTCTTTCTACATCAAAATTGCCCACTTCAATTGTAGTCTTATGTCCCACAGTCTCAGTTCTCCTTGAAGCTTGCATCTGACTGTTCTCATATCTTAGATTCTGAGGGCACTCTTTTGCCATGTGTCCTTTTTCCGTAAAGCTAAAGAAAGCTCCTGTTAGTCGGTAGCACTCCCCTCTATGAAACCTTCCACCATGCTCACATTTGGGAATAGGTGGCTTATCCCCATCTCCCCTCCTACTGCCTCCAGCTGTTGAGGCTTGATGTAAGTCAGTTTTCATCTGTATAGGCCTGCTGGCTCTAGTGCTCCTCCCCTCAGACTGTGTAGGGAAAGTCTTGGCACTCCTCTCAGGCATAAGGGTACCACCTTCCTTCTTAAGTTGTTCTCCTCCCTTTCTCTTCTTATTCACAGCACTCTTTATATTCTCTCTATTTTCAACCCTCATTGCCACTTCAACCAGCTGTTGAAAGTCATAGAAGTTCTATACCACTACTTTTTCTCTGATGGCTAGGTGCAATCTTGATTGAAACTGTCGACATTTAGCTACCTCAGGCACACTTTCCCACCTGTGCAAAGCATCCTCCTGAAGCAAACTGGCAGCATACACAACCTTCTCATCATCCTCACACTCCATCTGATCCAATATCCTATTGGTCTTTCTCAACCAATTCTCAACTTCTTTGAGATTAGTGGTCCTATAGAAGTCCACTGCTCCATACTTCCTTAATTTGTCGAACTATTTCCCCTTCTTGACTGGGGCCGAAGCAGAAGATTGTGGCATCTGTTCTATAGCTTGGACAAATGCCTAGGTGAAGACTTGGAGCATTCTTGGATCTAACGGAGGCATTTGCTCCTACGAAATAGGTGACTCTTGTGTCTGTAAGTGAGAGGGCCCAACATTGTGCCCTATAAAAGCCTCAACATCTCCTGGATTCTAGACTCATCGGTACTCTCCTGTCTTGGTGGAGAGTCAGGTGCAACTGATCCTTGCAGAACTCCTCATGTTCTTCTACGAGGTGGCATCTTACTCCTTAAATATAAACACTACAGATTAGCTTACATTTTATTTCAGTCCTATTTCTTACATGTATGCAAGTCATTTAACGCAATTAAATCAATTTGTAATGCAACAAATAATCACACGACACACAATTCATACTATTATGCATTCTAAGCCTAGGAAAAAGCCTAAGCTCTGATACCACATGATGTCAGTCCCTATTTCCAGAGCCTGACTATCGCATTTTGAAGATCCAAACATTTTGCTCAAACACTTGCATTCTAACTAACCCCTTTTAGGCTCATCTCCATTCAAGCCTAAATATATCAAAGAATAGTGTTGGTGAGTCCACAATTTGCATATGTACATGCTTCAGTACTCTTAGCATAACTTCTTAACTTCTTCTTCTGTGTTTGGCCCATCATCTGGTTTAACTATCGTCTGTGTTTGACTTTGTTATCGTCTATATTTGACTTTTTATCGTCTGTGTTTTATCGTCCATCTTTGACTTTTTATTGTCTGTGTTTGACTTCTTATAGTCTGTTTTTTTCTATCGTCTGTCTTTCGTCTTATGTCTATCTTTCCTTGCGTCTGCCTTTCTTTGCATCTATGATGTGATGTCATCATAAATGATTACTTTCCTCTATGTTTTCCTTTGCGACTATCTTTCTTTGCATCTATGTTATGATGTCAGCATAGACGATTCCTTTCTTCTGTGTTTTTCTTTTGCGTCTGTCTTTCTTTGCGTCTGGGTGTGACATCATCATAGACAATTCCTTTCATCTGTGTTTTCCTTTACGTCTGTCTTTCTTTGTGTCTGTGTGTGACGTCATCACAGGCGATTCCTTTCATCTTTGTTTTCCTTTGTGTCTTTCTTTCTTTGCGTTTATGTGTGACGTCATCATAGACGATTTCTTTTGTCTGTGTTTTCCTTTGAATTTAGAACACAATCTCTCTAATTCTAACATGCCATTCTAATACTAACAACGATTGGTAATCTCAACAAATACGATTATGCACATGTACATTTTGTCATCCCAATCTTTAAAATAACTAAATCAAACATAGAAAGGAACTCAATTTCACATTCTCCTTTTTAAACACAGTGAGAGTTTGTTACATGTCAATATACACATCAACTTAAAACAAAATACATAAGATGCTCATGTTGATATGCTTACAAAGCTATCCAACATCACTAACTTAGTATAAAGGACTTATATCTATCTTGGAGTCCGAATGCTTTGCAAGGATCACTGATCTTCTCGATTTGCACCTTCGGAGGGAAAATTAGGGGTTGAGCTACATAGCTCTATGGATAAAAATATTTATAGCCATTGGCAATGAGCCAGACAATCACACACATATATATACATATATACATCTATATTGACATACGAAGCACAATTCAAATCATCATCATATAGGACATATTTGATGTGACTTAACATCACAGCATAACTTAACATGTCAAAATGCAAATGGAAAAACAATTGGCTTGAGGGTTCCATGAACAAAACAGAGAAACCAAAGTTTACTCCATGAACAAAATAAGTTTATTTTTGGATCTCGTGGGCTACAAGTGGACAGTCGGGAGAAGGCTTTACGTCAACGTGCACGTGACTACGAAATGGTTCCACTCTCACCCAAACACAGTCAAATTATGCACAATTTAGTCAATAACAATTTGCACTCTCGTGCTTCTTTCATTTTATCATTTTTCTTATATTTCATGCCTTTTGTTCTTTTCATTCAATTCTAAATGTTATAACCTAATCACAATGTATCATGCAAATTAAAATATTCACAATTATTACAAGCATAACAATTTCATGAAAAACACATACACACACATAAGCAAGAATTTGCCCAATTACACAATAACCATAATTATTTTACCCACCTAATTCGCTTGACAATCCAAGTTCACTGTTGTCTTTCCTCTTTGCCTTGGATCGGGCTTGCTTGGATTCCTATCACAAACTAAGTTCTCATTCAGTAGGAATTCAAATTGAAAACCCATAGAATCAAAAGTATGAAATTGACCCTAGAATACTTAGACCCATACATTTCCCAAGCTCTTTGAACCAAAAACCCTTCAACTCCAAGAGATTTAAAAATTGACTTACCTTGAATCTTCACCAACTTAGTGAGATTCTTGGCTCTAAAGAAAGCTCTTCCCTTCCTCTTTCTTTTCCCCTTCTCGAGTAACCGCAAATTCTCTCTTTAAAACTAAGAAAAGTTGTGACCTAGTCCAAAGCTCTATTCTTTTTCAACTTCACCGAAACCTCTCTTCTTCTTTCTCTCTCCTTTACTTTTTGATTTTTCGCTCCCTCCTTCACTTTTTTGATCTTCTTATTCACTAGACAATCTTTTCCTCTTCCCATTCTACCCTTAATGGGTGAGAGAAGTCCACCTTACCCTTCCTTTAATGCCTTAGTGCTTTTAATCTTAAGTAATCCACCCAAAATACCCTTATGCATTCTTAATTCTTCAATTTAACTTACACCATACTATACTCTTACTTAATTTTAATTCTTCCATTTAATACTTCAAATTTCCATCAATCCATGAAATAAATGCCCCTAAACTTGACATAATAATTAAGCTCCAATTAAAAAAATGATTGTCTAGAAATTCACAAAATTCATTCAATTCATGCTTACTAAAATAATGGAAAAATTGTTCGGCCCAACACTGACCTTCAGCCTATAACATGTCTGAATGTTGCCTACAAGGTGATCTCCAAAATAGTAGCTGCAAGATTGAATTCAGTGGTGCAACACATTATTAATCCTGCTCAAGCAACTTTCATACCTGGGAGAAACATGCTTGACAATATATTCTTAGCCTAAGAATTGGTGCGAGGCTACACACGGAAGAGAATCTCTCCATGTTGTATGGTTTAAATTGATATCACCAAGGCTTATGATACCATCTCATGGGATTTTTTGGAAGTTATGATGAAGGAATTACACTTTCCCACAAAATTATTCGGTGGGTCATGATTTGTGCACGAACTGCATCTTATTTGGTTTCTATTAATGGTTCCCTACATGGCATGTTTTATGGTAAACGAGGGTTGCGACAAGGCGATCCCATGTATCCACTATTGTTCTTACTCTGTTTGGAATATTTATCTTGGCTATTATTAGTCAAAACTGCTACTTCCTCGTTCCATTTTCACCTAAAATCCAAGCCATTGGGCATTACTCACTTTGCATTTGCGGGTGACCTTATGCTTTTCTCAAGGTGGTATGAGTTCTATACATATTTTGTTAGATGCCCTAGCGGAGCTGACTACCATTGTTGGTCTACAAGTCCAACCCACAAAATCTAATGTCTTCCTCACTAAGGTTCATGGATCAGAAAGGGAAGCTATCTTGCAAATGATCTCCTTCCCCTCAGGTGAATTCCCTATAAGATATTTAGGGATTCCTCTTGCCTTTTTAAAGATTTTGGTTGCTCAGTTCTCGGTCCTCATGGACTCGGTGACAACACACATTAATGACTAGAATGGCAAATCCCTTTCCTATGCTAGGCATATAGAATTGATCAATTCAGTTATTCAGGGTGTCTTATCTTTCTAGTTTTAAGTCTTTCCAATCCCTACTACCATCATTGACTGACTTACTTCTATATGTAGAATCTTCCTCTAGGGAGATAAACACTATTGTGTTGTTTGGGATCATATGAGTATACCTAAGGAAGAGGGTGGCTTTGGTTTGAAAAATTGCAAACTTTGGAATTCGGTTCTCCTCTCCAAAATTCTATGGAACATTCATATGAAGGCAGACTCTTTATAGATTTGGGTGATTAATGAATTTTATCTCAAAGGAGGGAGTATTTGGGATTAGACTCCACACAATTGAGATTCAGCTTTGGCCAAAAAACTAGGGCAGATTCGTGACCTTTTGATGACTAAATTGGGGGGCCGACATGAGATAGAGTCCTGAATGCATTCACTTTATGTTAATAATACCTATTCGGCGCAAAAAGTGTATGAACTAATGCGGGTACATCATCCAAGAAAAGTATGGATATCATTTATCTGGAAGCAGTATATTCCCCCGAAATACTCCTTTATTGCCTGACTTGGATTTCAGAATCGCCTCCCTACTAAGGACAATCTCCTCTTTTTGGAGATCAATCACACATGCCCTCTCTGCACCTCACATTTGGAGTCCATCACCCATCTCTTTTTCAAATGCTCTTTCACTGCGGATAAATGGAGGTTAATTCGTGCATGGTTAGGTCTCACTCATCAAATGACCACTTTGACAAGTGCTATCAAATGGATCAAAATAACCTACAGTGGCACTCGATTAAGGAGTAAAGTAGTGCATCTTTCCCTACTGTGCACAATATACAACATCTGGAAGACCCGAAATGCAATTGCCCTTGATGCAGTCTCCTTCACTAGTTCGGATGTTATTGTAAAAATTAAACTGGAAGTTTATAGAATCTTATATCAATTATACCCCACCGACTTAATCAATTTCTGAACAGTCCTGCCTAGCTGGTCCTCTTTTATGCTAAAGAGGTATGTGAAGAATGCATATGTGTAATAGTTCATGGGTTGAGACTGGATCTAGAGGTTGTACAAGAAACGTAGCATGATACTTCTCCCTGTAAGTTGATACTACAATATTGGAACTTTTGTAGGATCTACTGATAAGGGATGGCATAAGTAATGGCCTAGTGGAATTCTCTGGTCAAGTTAATGTGTGATGATTATTGGTTCTTATTGGACGACATCGCTTGGGACAATTTGTTGACCAATAGGGGCTACGGTTAGAGGGTGATACTAGTGTATGGTTTTCTGAAACATCTGGTGACGTAGGGAAGAATGTGCATGGTTTGATAGGGTTGAAGAGGAGGTGTATAGGGGAGATGCTTGCCATGTAGAGGTGGTTTAAGTAAAGCAGAAGAGGTGGGGGTTTCTAACTACTACGCTGACGTTGAAAGAATAGCTACATATAGGTCTCTTAGCTGGGCTAGTAGGAAGTTAGTAGACCAAGTTATTAGTAGAGGGACCTCTGCCATTTGCTAAATGAAGGTGGTGTGGGCACTACTGCTCACATCTTACGTATATGGAGTCTATGATAACTGTTGTCCCTCAGGTTGCTAGGTTTATTAGATGTTGGTAGCTCTGGATTTAGGTGAGGGAATAAAACATCTTGTGATTTTGGGTCAAATGGGAGAGGCTTGACAGGGCGGTGGAGAAGGAGTACAGGGGTGTTGCTTGCCACACAGTGGAGGTTGAAGCAAAGCAGAAGAGGAGGGGGTCTTTTCATGATGGATTGACGTTGAACTGGTAGATGCATACAGATCTCCTGGCAGGGTTGGTAGGATGGTGGTCGACCAAGTCCTCTTTCCTTATAGTATTGGTTGGAGCCACAAAGAAGAGGTGGGGATCTCTGGATGAGGTGCTATCGTGGATAGGGCAGATGCATAATGATCTCCTAGCTGGGTTGGTAGGCTGTTGGTAGACAAAGTCATTTATGGAGAGGCTCTTAGAATTTGCTGAATGATGATTTTGTGGGAATTATTGCTCACACCTTATATGCATGGCATTCATGGTGACTGTTATATCACTGGTTACCACACCTACAAGATGCTGGTCACTAATAATTCAGGTGGGGATTAGGTTCGAACATTTTTGGTGACTTCATATGAACACTTGGATAGCATCGCCAGAAGGGAGGTCGGGGTGCTGACCTTTGCTGTAGTTTTGTCTACTTCTATTAATAGAGAGGGGGGAGGGGTAAACTTTGATTCTTTCTATGATGCAAGACATAAACTTTGCTTCATCATACTCTCCCTAAAGCAGCATCACATAGAACCTCTCATTACTAGAGACGCTCGGATCATTGGTGTTGCATGGTGCGACCAACAGAGAAGTCTCTTATTCGACTAACATGTTTGTTCATTTTGCAGGTTTGAGTTAAATTCCAAATGCTGGAATTTCGTTTCGACGATGGATGAGTTCCTCTCCATACACTACATGGTATTTGTTATGCATGGCACTGTTCCATACATGCAGATTGAGGGTGGTGCTTTCAGTTAATTCATGCTGGGAAGGTGTATGGATGCTCAACGCTGCTACTATTCTCTCCTAGACAACTGGAACATTGTGGGTGGACTTCACTTCGTGATGGTTGTCTGCTAACTGAAGGTTTTTGTCTGTTTCCCAATGTGTGACTGAGCTAAGTTACGAACGCTAAATGTACCTTAAATGGCACAGTGCCCATGCATGGTACTGTTCACGTACATAACCCTCCTCAGTCTCTATAGATCACTAAAGCATTATTGAGGCTTTATACACTACGAATTCATTGTTTTTTACTGGCATAACTGTGTACTTGTTGGACTATTGCTGAATTTACTGTGTTGCCATCGGAACTACTATTCACCTGTTGGAGTTACTGTTCCCCGACGGAGTTACTGTTCATTTAGAGGGATGCATAATGAATTACCAACATATTTGAATAGTCTTTTATTATTCATATCTTTTTTGCTTTGGACTGCCTTGTATTTACCATTTTTGTAATTAATTCAATAGTCTAGCCTCCTTTTGGCTAGGTGTGCGTTCATTTGCATCGGCATGGTCACTTTCAAAAATGGCCATTCATGACCATTTTGGACAATTGACCATGTTCGCTATTTTTATCCTTATGTGTTTTTACTGATGCTTGACTTTTGGGCTCCCTGTTCATTGCCAACAAGAATTTTTTTTGATTAGCTAGAGGTCGGGATATGCCCTATAGACCGTGTACAAATCCATTTTTGATCAATATAAATTTTTACATTGTATCAAAAAAAAGAAAGAGCTATCAGTCTGTCAATCCTTACTATGTCAAGACTTGGTAAGTTTCCCCGTGTTGAGTTAAATTAAGCCGCAGGCTTTACTCCTAGTGGTGCCCTTCCATCAATTCTTTTAAGTTTCAGCCTTGCGACCATACTACCCCAGGAACCCAAAGACTTTGATTTCTCATAAGGTGCCGATGGAGTCCTAAAAGCCATGTTCGTCGATCCCTAGTTAGCATCATTTATGGTTAAGACTAGGAAGGTATCTGATCGTCTTCGAGCCCCCAACTTTTGTTCTTGATTAATGAAAACATCCTTAGCAAATGCTTTCGTAGTTGTTTGTCTTTCATAAATCCAAGAATTTCACCTCTGACTAGGAAATATGAATGCCCCTGACTGTCCCTATTAATCATTACTCCGATCCCGAAGGCGAACAAAATAAGATTGAAATCCTATGATGTTATCCCATGCTAATGTATACATAGCATAGGCTTGCTTTGAGCACTCTAATTTCTTTAAAGGAATAGCACCGGAGGCATGACCTGGCCAGTTAAAGCTAGGAGTGCATCACCGATAGAAGAGACGAGCCAACTGGTGCACACCTCACGGCAGACCGACCGACCCAACCCAAGGTCTAACTACGAGCTTTTTAACTACAACAACTTAAATATATACTATTGGAGCTGGAATTACCGTGGCTGCTAGCACCAGACTTGCCCTCCAATGGATCCTCATTAAGGGATTTAGATTGTACTCATTTCAATTACTAGACTCATGGAGCCCAATATTGCTATTTATTGTCACTAGCTCCCCGTGTCAGGATTAGGTAATTTACATGCTTGCTGCCTTCCTTTGATGTGGTAGCTGTTTCTTAGGCTCCCTCTCTAAAATCAAACCCTAATTCTCTGTTACTCGTCACCACAATGGTAGGCCTCTATCCTACCATCAAAAGTTGATAGGTTAGAAATTTGAATGAAGCGTCATTGGCACGATGGCCGTGCGATCCGTCGAGTTATCATGAATCATTAGAGAAACAGGAAGAGCTCTTGTCGACCTTTTATCTAATAAATGCATCCCTTCCAGAAGTCAGGGTTTGTTGCACGTATTAGCTCTAGAATTACTACCGTTATCTGAGTAGCAGGTACCATCAGACAAACTATAACTGATTTAATGAGCCATTCGCAGTTTCACAATCTGAAATAGTTCATACTTACACATGCATGGCTTAATATTTGAGACAAGCATATGACTACTGGCAGGATCAACCAGGTAGCATTCCTTTGTGATGCTGCTTCCTTGCACAATCACCCTGGTAGGTGTCAAGAACGGGTGCGGCCATTGTTCGGGTTAAGGGACAAAGCTATTCTGAAGGCCTTTAGGATGGTTGCTCCGCCCATTAAACTCATCGCATCCAAGAACACTAGTGCCCCATCTATGGAACACAACACCCCCAATAAAGGCATTTTTCACATACATAGGTCACTACATGGTCATCCCCGCATCTATGTAAATGCAAGGTGAAAACAATCGCCCAAAAATTATAATTCCATCGATATTCGTACCCAACACAGGAAACTAATCAAATCCCGACTAGCTAGACGCAAGAGGCAACAAAATGAAGAGGAAAGAAGGAAGACGATTCGATGTGGTTAGCATAGAGCCCATCCACTTATGCAATCCGAATACCACTCGTGCACTTTACTTACAAAAAGAGACAATTCCATCTGGCCTAACATGACCCAACATGCGTAAGTGCGCTAATCGAGCACGAGAAATAACCAGACAAAACCATGTCTCCACCGCAGAGCACGAGAATTTGATACCAAGGGACAACCGATAATCCAACAATCTAAGTGTCAACATGAACAATACCAACTTCTATGAGTTTTGCTAGGCACCACATCATATTAAGGTTGCCGAAACATCACCTTGCCTTCGTACCAGTTCAATAATGTAATGCCTTGCCTATCCTTAACAAACCGGAGTGGATGAAACCTATTATCGGGTCTGTAAAAGAGCACCTGTGTGCCAGAACCGACTCAGCAAGAGGATGCATTGTCGATGATTCGTTGCACATGATGCTGTCGGGGATGCCCAAACATAAGGTTCAACCCCCCAAAAATCCAAGAATTCGAGCCCACAATTCGAATATCACCGAGCACCACACCATAGTTAGGTTGCCAAAAGGCCGCCCTGCCTTTGGACCAACTAAGCAACCAATCACCTCACCAATCATCATCAACAAGATGGCCCTCCGGCACTCCCGATTACAAAGTGATGTTCGTGTCAACAAGGGCCCAAGACCCATGATTGGGCGTGCCCAAGTTCACCCGCGCGTCAAAACTGACCCAACAAAGGGATGCATCGTCACCGATTCCTTACACTTGAAGCCCTTGAGCACACCCAAGCATAGGGGGTTAGCCCCTCGATATTCTGACATTCCAAGTTTTGTTAAGCACCTCACTGTACTAAGGTTACCAAAGCGTCGCCTTGCCTTTAGACTAGTTAATTAACCAAATGCCTTGCCTATCCTTAACAAACTGACCCTTCGGCACTCCTAAGCGTGACATGGTGCACAACGCGAGTGGATGACACCCATGATTGGGTCTGCCAAAGAGCACCAGCACGTCGAAACCAACTTAGCAAGAGGATGCGTCGTCAATGATTCCTTACACATGATGCTGTTGGGCATGCCCAAACATAGGGTTCAACCACCCAAAAATCCCACAATCCGAGCCTATAATCTGAATATCACCGAGCACCACACCATCCTTAGGTTACCAAAACACCACCCTGCCTTTAGATCAGCTAAGCAACAAATCACCTAACCAATCATCATCAACGAGCCTGCCCTCTGGCACTCCCGAGTACAACGCGATGTCCACATCAACAAGGGGCTAAGACCCATGATTGGGCGTGCCTAAGTTCACCCGCACGTCCAAACTGACCCTGCAAGGGGATGCATCATCACTAATTCCTTACAGTTGATGCCCTTGAGCACGCCCAAGCATGGGGATTCGCCCCTCAATATTTCGACATTCTGAGTTTCGCTAGGCAGCTCATCATACTAAGGTTGCCGAAGCATCGCCTTGCCTTCGGATCAGTTCAATAACAAAATGCCTCACGTATCCTTAATAATCCGACCTTTCAACACTCCTTAGTATGATGTTGTGCACAACACGTATGGATGACACCCATGATTGGGTCTACCAAAGAGCACCCGTGCGCCTAAACCTTCTCAGTAAGAGGATGCATCGTTGACGATTCCTTGTGCATGCCCAAACATAGGTTCAACCCTCCAAAAATCCCACAATTTGAATATCACTGAGCACCACACCTTACTTAGGTTGCCAAAACACCGCCTTACCTTTGAACCAGCTAAGCAACCAATCACCTCATCAATCATCATCAACAAGCTAGCCCTCCGACACTCTGAAGTACAACGCGATGTCCGTGTCAACAAAGGGCCAAGACTTATGATTGGGTGTGCCCAAGTTCACCCATGCATTGAAGCAAACTCAGCAAGGGGATGCGTCGTCACCGATTCCTTGCACTTGATGCCCTTGAGCATACCCAAGCATAGGGATGGTCCCCCCGATATTCCAACATTCCGGGTTTCACTATGCACCTCACCATACTAAGGTTGCTGAAGCATCACCTTGCTTTTGGACTAGTTCAATAACTGAATGCCTCACCTATCCTTAACAAACCGTACTAAGTATGATGTGCAGCACAACCCGGGTGGATGACACCCATGATGTTGGGTCCCGAAAATTTATTTTTTTTATCTTATTCGAATTAATTATTTATTGACTTATGGATTTATTCGTTAATTATTTTTTTATTTTTCCTTAATTGATTATTTATTGATTTATTTGCTATTCTTGCTTTAATTGATTTAATTATGTGTTTAGATAGCTATTTTATG